>VZTT01075382.1:4967-23351 GCA_013400855.1 Buphagus erythrorhynchus | reverse complement strand
GGGCGGGGTCGGGCGCGGGCCGGCGGGGCCCGGCCGGGGAGGGCCCGTGTGGGCTCTGCGGGAGGAGCGGGGCTCCGGCGGGGAGGAGGGTGAGGCACATGCCAGCCGCGGGTGAGGTGCTGGAGCCATTCACCGCTGAGGGGGCTGGGGGAAAGCCAAAGAACGTGGTCTGCAGCCTCTTCCGTTTCTGTAGTAAGTGGGATGGTGTTAAAATGGAAAGTCGTTCATGGTCATCTTAATCACATCTTTAGATGGAGAAGTTTGGTTTTTGTAAGATACTTTGAGACTGCTTTAATGAGGAATGCAGCACGTGTGAAGAGCAAGGTCTGTGTGTGGTCTCAATCCTCCCCTGTTCACAGAAACCTTCAACTGATGTGAATACTGGCAGAGTGTGCTCATACATTAGGATCTAACAAAAGTTTCTTAGAAATGAATAATTTTAGAGCTGTGAACTACTTTTTCTGGTTCTTGCTGTCTGTGGTAGTAAGGATTCAGTTACATTACACCAAGGGAAGACAAATAGTCAAATTCTCTACTTCAAAGTTGTTTCACTGGCTCTTGGATTTGTTTTTCTGCTAGATTTTTTTAAAATGCTATGATTATAATACCATTCTGTAGTTCCATGTAACTTATTATCATGAAGCCCCCTTTCTGCTGGGGTTGACTTGTAGTAGTTTTGTGGCATCCTTTTACTGCTCCCTCTTTCTCAGATGTGGATTTTCTATACGTGTGTTGACTTTCTATCTTGTTAAGAGCATTTTAAGGCTTAGGTTGTAGACAGCCTCCTGTTCTCTTTTGAGCTGTGGATGGGAAGTAGTTCATTAGTGCATGGGGGCAGTCCAGAGGCAGACTGGGCAAGCAATGAATAGAAGAACTGTTCCTCCTTTAAGCAAAGTCCATTCAGCCCATGCTTTGCTCCCAGCCTTTTCAAAAAGAGAGCAAGAAACAGCCTGGATTCTCCTGACAGGCAATTTGTGGCCTAAGGTCACAAGCTGAACTTGCCTGCTTTGAGAGAACTGGCACGTCATGCACATGCAGTCAGATGTGAACAGCTTTTAAAGCTTTTAGTTCTCATAGAGGGGAATTTGATGCTTGTGCAGGAGATGAGTCAAACAGTGCTGCTCACTGGGACAAATGGGTTTTTCTGAAGTTGTTGCCTTCCATATTGAGTTTTTGTTTGGTTTGAATCTAGGAAGAAATCGCTGTTTCTGAAAAAATACCAGCTTAGCTATTTTTCAGGGTCTTATTTTAAATAAATTGCTGTATAATTTCTGCAACCAGTTATTGCATCTGTGAAGAGCAGGAGAAAAAACTTTTGTGAAGATGTCTGTGGACTGAAAGATAGCTTCTTTCTCAGTGGAAACACAGGCTTGGGGAACTTAACACCTGTGCTTCTACAAGTTATTGATGTTGCTCTCCCCTATTAGGATTTGCTATAGGATCATAATGGATTAGTATTTTTGCTCTAAATAACTTGGTCTGGACTCAGAATAAAAATTTGCTGTGGAGGTGTAAGGGAGCTGCTGGAAAGCTTAGCTTGTTCTTCACCAGAGGTACAACTTTCTTGCTGTACTATGAGCCCAGCCTTTTTGTTCTATGTGTAGAAACAAGAAGAACTTAAAGGGAGCTTTTTCTCTGTCTTTAGTTTCTGTCTGAACATCTGAGATAAGATGCTGCATGTGAAAATTCTGATACTTCAATATAGCTAGGAAGTTAGGATCTTGGTTGAGCTCATGTTTGAGAATATTACCCAGGTTTTGGAGTGATGGAGGAGAAAGTTATGTTGCCTACACTGATTTGGAGGGGACAAGTGATGAATTCCTGAGGTTTGTTCTAGTGACTCACAGCTAATCTGGAGCTGATTTTTATTTGTGAGGCCGAGAATGTTGATGGGAAAATCTAGAAAAAAATAACTGACCTAGAGACAGTGCATGCCGTTTATTGGTAATATTAGGACAATCCAAAGCTGGATGCTGTTTACTTGTAGTCTGTTGAATGCTGGTTCAGGTCCTCTGTCTCTTTTGAACTGATACTTTGATTTTTCCTAGCAAAGCTGTAGCAAAAAGTACCTTAAGCAAAATTTTTGTTCTTTACACCTGTTGCATTTTTCCTGTAGTGCTTGAAATAATAGCAAAGCTGTGGACACTACTTTAGCAGATTTAGATGCACTCTCCTCATGTTGCATTTCTTCTGCAAGTAAATGGCTTTCTTTGGTGAAAAAAAAACCCTTTGTAGTACTTAAGGTCTGTGATCACAGAATTTTTTTTCCGGCTGCTTTTCTAACAGTCAGTAGACAGTGGCCTCTAGTAACATGGCTTTCTTGTTGGTAGTTCAACGACCAAACTGTTAAAGACCTTATCCAGACATTATCTCTCAGCAGCAAGGGGAGGATGGAGAGTACATGGTATTGACTGAAAGTCTGTGGGTCTCATCCAATTCTTCTTGTTTCCAAATAAAAATGCCTTGCAAGACTGAGCAATTCATTGGTATATTGATGTGTTTAAGGACTGTAACACACTTTCTACTTTCTCAAGTTATAGTTACTGAGATGGGAGAATTCCTCAAAAGACAAGCAACTATTTGTCTGAGTATCCTCTTGAGGGAAATCTTAGGTACTGTAAGAGTGGAGAGATGTTATTTCTCAGTGGCACTCTAGGCTTGAATATAGTATGTTAATTGAGTGTTGCAGTGAAAGATGGAATTACAGTTACACAGTGTGAGTTGAAGCCTTAAGAGGATGATAGGCATGCTGAAAAAGTTGGTAAAACAATTGAGCTGGAAAATAACTCTTCTTGAAATTACTTTTCCTGTCCTTTTATGTTATGCTCTTGACTTTTGTTGACTGGTAAGCTCACTTTGCTGGTGAGACTTGAGTTTAAAACTTACTTAATCTTCAGAATAACTGTGTATACATGAAGTGTTCAACTTATACTGCTTTGGAAGCAGTCAGGTGCTGCAGCTTCCTAGAACAGAGTTGTACCAGAGTAACTGCTAGGTGTGCTAGAAAGTAAGAGTGCCTCAGAGAAGGAGCATGTGCTGATGCTGATCTCTTCAAAAATAGCTTGTATAGTATAAATTACTTAAATCAAACTTTCAACAATTTGGTCTTTGTTAAAAGGGATAATTGATTTTAACTAAATGTTGATTCAGTACCTTGTAGGCTTAAAATTTATTCTGTCCTGGAGCAACAGAAATCAGGACAGGATCTCTTGATTATCCTGTCTCTCTGTGGGGAAGCTGCTTTCCTGAGGATGAAGAGAGGCTTGTGAATATCTTTTAATTATTATGTACATACTGTTACACAGGGTAAACTAAGGGATGAGTGTGTAGCAAGCTGACTGCTCTGTGTCGAGTTCACAGGCAGGTTGTTCAGGGTAATGTGTTCATGTTGCTGTACCTTCTTCATACAGACACTTGCAATTCCTGCTGCTAACGATTATGATGTTATTATGGAGCAACATAAATTAACTCCTAGAGAATTGGTACTACTTGAATATAACAAGTGTCTTCAGAGAGGCTTTATATCTTATCCCCAATACTCAAAGTGATCTTTGTAATAAAGACTTCATCCTTTAGAGAACAGTGTTTAAGCAACACGTGGTGCTAAGCTGTATCCTGGTGACTAGCTGACTTCTGAGTTTAAGGTGATGAAAAAGGGTGAAGAACGAAAGGGCTGGTGCCACTTCACCAGTCTTAAGAAATCAGAAGAGTAAGAACCTGTTGCATTGAGGAAGGTGTGGCGGTTCACAGTAGGTTGTGATTGCATCAAAGCAATTAATTGTTAGTCAAAGTTAACACTTGAGGAACAGATAAAGAAGATTCTCTCATGGAAACATTAACATGAAAAAAAGTGTCATAATCTAATGGTAAAAGTTACTTCATATATGACAGCATTTCCTGTCTAACAGGAAACTACTCAAGTAGTTGCATGTCAGGAAGATGAAGTATAGGAAATCTATTAGAATTTCAGTAACATGATATTTATTGTTAGATCATTTGATACCAAGTAAGCCAAACTGGATATATTCATTAGCTAAATTTTATTAGAAAAAGAACCTAGATGAGAGTCTATAGTGTTTAATACATGAAGCTCAGTATAGGTCATTATATGAAAGCAAGTAGCAGTTTATGGCAACAACTGAAAGACTTTTGTAGATCAGCTGCTTGATATCTAGTGGGATCTGTACTGTTATGTACAAGAAAATGAATGGGTATATAGCTGTTTATTTAAACCTGATGTGTTTATTTAAACTGACTAGAATTAGAATAATCTGATAATGCAATAGACTAAAGTGATTACTTAAACTAGAAGCTACTTTGAGCTGAAGCAAATTAAGGAGATCAGTAGTGTAGCAGACTGCAGTCAGGTAGACTTTCCTGAAGTGTCACTGTACCTCTTTGCAGAAAATAAATAATGTAGAGTATTAAAAATCAGTTGCAGGTTGAATGTGATGGACAAGCCTAATACCTCTGTAGTGTTGTTTATCCAAAACTGGGCTGTTTTGTGCAACACCATTGGGATTGATGGTGTAGGCCAGAAAGGTTTCTTGAGCCGTGATGTATTTGTTACAAAGCATGCTAAAAGATTCTCTGTGGGATGGGTAAAAAGGTGTCCAGGAACTGAATTTACTTGCACAGAAAAATGGCAGACAGTTGATTCCTTCAGTAAGTTACTTCTTTTAAGACAGCAAAGCAGATTTCCTGTTTTTGCAAGCTTTCAGAAAATACTTCTCAAAGGACTGATCTCTTTGTGCTGTTTCATTTACTGCCTGGAAGTAGCCATGTACGTGCATTTTGTAGTAGAGCAGTCTCTTCAAAGATAAAAGTGAAACTGGTGTCAGCTGAAGTAGTAGGTGGAAGAGTAGGTAGAGAGAGCTTCTAGTAAAGTATTCTGTTGCATAAGAATCATCGTTTGGCTAAGTGTCTACTGGGAAGAATTATTATAATGTCTTGGCTTTCCTTGATCTTTAATTCGCCCTGACTTTATTTACTATGGAAGTACACTAGAGAAACACTCATTTCCTTATTCCTTGAGGCTTTGTTTATTACAATGTGGTGAAATGAAGAGTAATGAAGTAGTCAAGGCTAAGAACATGTGTAAGGAAAGTGAGCACTTGTTTTATCAGAATAGTTTAAAGAAAAGCACTCTGCTTTTGGGTACCTAAAGCCTTGATGTCTTATACCTAAAATCTGGTTGTCTGCATTTGCTGCTTACTGTAGGTTTAAGCTGTAATTATGAGCCCAGGTTTGCATTGTATTAGGTATTCAGCAAACAGAATAGCAACTGAATCGGTTATGTGCAGCTGCAGAGGCTTAGCTGAAAGTGTGGGCTACAGAACCTAAATGTATCTAAGGTTATAAAACAGGTGTTATTTGACTTCAGACTTGAGAACAACTATATTAGGTTTGCTGCAGGGAAGGTCTTCCAAGAGGGAAAAGGTATAAGAATGACAAATGCAGCAGATATTCTCTGCCTGCAGAATGGCATTCCTCTCCAGATAAATGATGTTTTCAAAAGCAGTTCTTGAAACTATTCCTTGGGCTGCATGTTCTTTCTTTATTTCAGGCACGTGATGCTAATTTACTACTGGCTTCAGAAGCACTCTGTAGTGTTGCTTGGTTGAGAAGTGGGACTGTTCCAGGGGAGAGGGAGAGCAATCTTCTGGTACCACCTGTGGAAAGGGTTCTGAATTTCCAGCTGGGGGAGCTGGGTTGGTAACCCAAAGTCTGGCTGAGGTAGGCTCTGAGGAGTTGTTCCTTGGGTAACGTCTTCTTGTAACACCTTACCACCATAAAACTGCCTCAGTATTACTGCACCCACACGCTGAGTTTTGCAAGAACTCTACAACTTGAAAGACTGTTACATTAGGCAAAAACTGGTGCTTAAGCCCATGTGGTAGCCCTTAAAACTTCCACATTAAACTGATTTCCAGGAATCTGCTGGTTCTTCCATTGTGCAACAGCAGTGCCTGTGAATATTTTATGTGTATGTGATTTTAATGCTGAGCATCCCTTGGTGATTAAATTGACAGTGTCAGTGGTTATTGTGAGGAGACTGATGGGAGCATCTGGGCTTTGCTTCACCTGAGTCACGTTTCTCCAGCTGGATTGAACTGCACATTTATCTTGTTTCTCCAAAGCCTTGGCTATCTGTGAGAGACTGTGCTTATCCTTCAGCTTCCTATGGGAGAAATGAGAACTTTTTCATCCAGTCCCTGTGCTAGTCAATAAAACTTGAGATTTGAACAGTGCTGGCAGGTACAGTTTGTTGAAATAGTGTGAATAGTCCAAAGGCCTCTGCCTGCCCAGCTGAGTGACTGGATTCTTCAGGAGCACTAATTCAGCTAGTGGGCCAGGGGTCACCCTCCTGCCCCCCGACTGCAAAAATCCTTATCCAGTGAGTCAAACTAGTGTTTTAGTGTTGGGCATTGTAATGAAAGTGGAATATTTAAATTCACTTAAACTAGTCACACTGTTAATCTATTGTCACTGCTTCCATGGTGACTTGTTTTCTTTCAGGCAATATAATTTCATGTGTGTGTGTATATATATGTATAAACATATACATTAAAAATCTTTCAAGGTTTGATTTATCCTACATATTTTTCATAATGAATTTCTGTCATTTGAGTTAGAAGGAAGAAAGTAATAGTCAGTTTCTACTATTTCTGACTAAAATATTCCACATTTCTGTCAAAAATGAGATAGTTAATGAGCTTGATATTTTGTTGAAGCTAATGTACTGAATAGGAAAGATGTTGTCTTTAAGACAGTTTGGGTACAATACTGAATAACATTTAGTTTACAGTGAGAATAATGTCAGATGTTTGTGAGAGTCCTGGCTATGTATTCTTGGAAAAGAGTCTGGGAAGAAAACCAGAAGGGTGTGTAAATTATATCTTGCTACACATACAACATGTGTAGCATGAACATGTCACTTGACTAAGTCAAACTGAGCAGCTTTTTTTAAATTTTTTTTCAAGCTGGGTCATGAAACTTCCTAATATATTTTGATGTATTCAGATATTATACAAGGTATTTAGGTTTTGGTTTTTTTTTTTTAGTTATTTTAACGTTTAGCAACCAAATCCTTGAACTTTTGAAGAATGAGGATAGAAGCAATTACTGAAAGGGTAGTTTTGTTTCAGATGGTACAAAATATTGATGTGTTAGTGGATACATAATTTGTAGAAATTTAGGTATAATGATGGTACATATTAGTTACAGATCAACAGGTAGCTGAAGTCCTCAGAGACAGCATTGGATACATTGGGTACTTTTACATGGAGGAGGATTTTAATGTGTTTAACTTAAGTCTGCAGATGGTCAGCAGTCCTTTCTGCCCTTTATATTCATCTGGCATATGAGATGAATGATACTCTCTTAACACTGAGATACTGGGAGTGAAAAGTTTGGGAAACGTAGAATGTACATCGACTGCTCAGTCGCAGCTCAGATCATTCTTGAGAGCCAAGGTAAACGTGGTGCATGATGCTAATCTGGCAGGCAGCTCTAATTGCTGCACCAGGGCATTAGAGGGCAGTGGGAGTGCTGTGCTGCAGCTGGGGTGTGAAAAGTGTTTTCTAAGAAATGGTGACTGTAGAAATAATGCTGTGCAAAGGTGGTATAAAAATGCCAAGGGAGGAATGCTGTTCCAACACTTAAAAGACTTCTCTTGCTTGCTTTCTGTTTCTTACAGTCAAATTACAGTTTTGATTTCCAAATGCGAGCTGGAAAGACAAGGCAATGCAGAGCTAGTGTGTGTTACAGTGTAATTCCCTTACTTGAGGGAGCTAGGGTAGTGAGCCAGACCTAGGGAAGAGCAGCCCACTGCCCTGGCTTCATGTGGCAGTGCTGCTCTACCTGGACTGGGTAGTATGGCAACTAATATGTAACACTCTTCCAAAAAGTTCAGTCTTGAATTATAAGAGTATGACATTGCTGTTGCCTCTGTAGTCACAGAGGCTTGGACATCTCTGGATGTCTTCTGCTTCCCTCTCTGCTGAGGGTAATTCTCTTGAGTCTTGATGTTCACCTGCTCTTGCTTATGAAGAACATACCTTTCAGATGGTAATGCAAGAAGATCTGAACAGCTTGGTCTTCCTTCAGGCTGTGTGATTTACAAATCAGAGCTGACTGATCAGCCTTTCTTTTAAAACCTGGCCTCTTTAGGCTTCACTTTTTTGGGAAGTCATATGTAGTGTTTCCTCTGACTTGTTTGTAGCATGTAGGCATGAAGTGCTGGAAACTGCAGTATGTAAATCAAACCACAGTTTTTAAATTGGCAGTACTCTGGTGTGGTGGAACAAAAGGAAGAATAAATGTAAGATGACTCATTCCAAAAACAACCCTTCCTGTCTCCAAATGGAAATCTCAGACTTGCTCAGTATAGTTTTGAATATTAAAATTGAGTGCTTAAGTTTCTTCTTCTGGTGTTTACCTGCCACAAGATGTAGTACTGCCCATTATGTGTGGTGGTGTGAAATCTCCTGCCTTTGTGTTGCAAGGTAGCCAAGATGTTTGGGTCAACTATTCTTCTACAAACATGCAAATTGTTATTTTAGATTTTAATTTAATTATTATCATCGCACCAGTGATGGCAGCTATGCTGTCTGACAGAGTAAAGCTTTGTGTACTTAATTTACTCAGGAATAGTTCAACCAGAAAATAAACACTTAATTAAAACTCTTAAATTCTGTTCTGTATTTTAGAGCCTGATCAAAGTGCCAGGTGGTTTAACACCAACCTAGGAAATTAGGCCTTTAGAACAGGCAAGCATATGGGAATGTGGTTAGTGGAGCAGAAAAACCTCATATCCGAGTCTGTCTTTTTATCCTTAATTAATAATACCTCCCTATGATTTTGTGGGAAGTATCTGTCTGTACTGACATCAGGCCTAGTTTCAAACCTGGCCATTATCAGTTTATCTCATGTCACCAGTTTCTTTAGGGCCTGGCCTTTTGTGTCTTGCTCTGATTGTCTCCAGATTTGCAGGTACTTTCTCTAGCCTGTTTCATGCTTCATTGTTGGCATATTTATTTTGGCGCTGCCTTGCAAGAGGACTTCCCTCTCTAACTTAGAGGGGAAGCTGTTTGAGCCTTCCTCAATTTTGCTTAGTAATATCAAGTTTGTTCTGACTTTACAGGATTCAACAAACTACAGAGGTCAGGTATATAGGAATACTGCATTTAGTCAGCAGAGGGAGAAATCTCCCCTTGAGGAGGACTGTAGTGATTGGGATTTGAATGGAACATTTAGTTAAAATCACTTGAGCTGGCCAATTCTTTGTCACCTTCTCAGCTGGGAGCAGCTCCACTGTGTATGACAGTTTCTTGGTGGAACTTCATATAAATATATGTGGCATTTATAAATATACATACATAGAAATAAGGGTGAAAATGGGCAAGTCTGCAAAACATGCTTGAAGAACCCTTTTTGGTAAACTGTCACACAGCACAATAGCACAAGGCATTCCCATGCTATGGAACACAAGTGGATCCTTGTCCTTTCCTGTATGAACCCTACATGTGTAAAGATCAGAGAGAGGAAGCAGCTGAAGAGGCTTCTCTATCTGAACAGCTCTGCTCAGTTTAATTTTGGCTGAAATTTTAGAATCGATTCTTCAGTGTGGAAGAACAACATAGACTGGCTATTTCACAAAACTGTGTAGAGTCATTTCAGTACTCAGTAACTGATAAAGTTTGCTTTAAGTGCCAGATTTGTCAAAGGATGGTTGAAATGTCTGAATCAAGCAATTGTAATGAAATACATGACCATGGCTTTTTTCTGTTTGATTAATTAAAACCTTGCATGCCGGCAGTTTGAAGAAAATAGATTTTGTTTAAGCCAATTCTATTGAATTACACTGATAGTATGTCAGCAGCCTGTTTTAATATTATCTTTATAATGAAAACCTTTGGTAATCAATCATCACACGGTTATCTTGCATGTAATGCTGGAGCGGAAAGTGATTGAGGCAATGCTTTCTCTGAGTCACAACGTCTTTTTGAAATGGTCACTCCTGATCATCTTATTCTTAGGCAGTCAAAGAGTAAGAGCTGCATTTACTGTATATAGGGCAGGGAAGTAAATGATCTTTTGACAGACTTCAAGATACATTTCTTCTAACTAAAATTCAGTTTCTGCGTTAGTAATTTTATTCGTAATGTAAATAAACGACAAACATTTAAAGCAAAGCTTGATTAATGTATAATTACTTTTAGTGTATTTCTTAAGTCTTAAATATATTTACACTGATACAGTTCTGATGACTTTATAATAATTAAGCGATCCTCTCATATGCTTGTGCTTAAGATTTTTCAATTTTCTGCTTGTATTTTGGCAGTTGTGAGTTTGGTCTTTATGTATTTATAGTTTTATGCTATCACATTCTTGTTATATTTGATATGTTATTCTTGCACTTCTTGAAGTTTTGTTGTTTATGACTTTCCGTCCAAATATGCCTCGAAGTGCCTCATCAACATCAATGAATGTTAAGAATGCTGTGGGATTGCAGTAGTGATGACAAGCAACTAAAATCATTATTCTCTTTTCTATTCATAGAATAGAAAATTCTATTCTATGTCAAGAAAATAAATTTAAATACTAAATATCTTTTTTATTCTGAAAATATTAAGATGTTACCTATTTGTATGTTGATGTTTATGTGTAGAGTGAAAACCAAGCATCTTTCACGCATTACACTTGCCAATTGGAAAATGCCACCATATCATCAGTGATCTACTCCTCCCTCTCTACATAGAAGAAAAACAAACAGACAAATCCCTTCAGTCCCAACCAACCCCATGTACTGCTACAAGCTGGGGGCAGAATGGCTGCAAAGTGGCCCAGTGGAAAAGGACCTGGTCAGCAGCCAGCTGGAGTGAGCCGGTGCATGCCCAGGTGGTCAGGAAAGCCAATGGCATCCTGGCCTGGATCAGCAATAGTGTGGCCAGCAGAACCAGGGCTGTGATCATCCCCCTGTTCTCAGCACTGGTGAGGCCACACCTCCAATCCTGTGTTCAGTTCTGGACCCCTCACAACAAGAAAGCCATTGAGGGGCTGGAGTGTGTCCAGAGGAGGGCAGTGGAGCTGGTGAAGGGTCTGGAGCACAAGTGTGATAAGGAGTGGCTAAGGGTGTTTAGCCTGGAGAAGAGGAGGCTTGGGGGTGACCTTGTCATTCTCTACAACTCTCTGTCAGAAGCTTGTAGGCAGGTGGGGGTCACTCTCTTCTCCCAGGTAACAGGCAACACAGGATGGGAGGAAACAGTCTCAAAGTTGCACCTGAGAGGTTCAGGTTGGACATCAGGGAGAATTTCTTTGCTGAAAGGACTGTCAGACATTGAAACAGGCTGCCCAGGGAGGTGGTGGAGTCATCATCCCTGAAGGTGTTCAGGAAATGACTGCATGAGGCACTTAGTGCTGTGCTTTAGTTGGTGTGGTGGTGTTTGGTGAAAGGTTGTACATAATGATCTTAAAGGTCTTTCCCAACCTTAATGATTCTATGATTCAATACAGTGTACTATGACTTAAGCTGGTGGTTGTTTTTATAGGCCTTGTCTTTCAAGTCATAGGATGCAATCTGAAGGAGTAATGGTTGTGGTTTCACAATTTTTCTTGGCTCTAAGCAATGCAGTTTTGATATGTACTTGATTTCTTGAATTGCTGTCTGGTAAGACTTTTTTCCAAAACCATATAACAAAATAATTTTGGATCTGCAGTATGCTAATAATGTCACTCACATGTTTTTCTCCCTTTAAGGCAAGAACTTTTGAAGTGGAATGGATGGGGCTATAATGATTCCAAATTCATCTTCAATAAGAAGGGTCAAGCAGAATTCACAGGAAAAAGGTAAGTTAAAAATTTATGTAAATGAAGTATATTTTTAAGTAGTTTATTTGAAAAGAGTACAGCTGCACAGTACAGTTAATTAAAAGAAGGCAAAGTTGCTTCATTTCATAGAATAGGTTATTCTGCATTTAACAGGTTTATTTGAAGTCTATACACAGGAGTCTGACATAGTAAAATAGACTGTGTGGCTTATTGAAATGTTTATTAAAAATGCTATAAAGACTAACCTGAGTCTTCTCTCTAACTTGATATAATCTGCGTTAATGAAATCACACTGAGAATGTGCACCATGTTCTAAAGTTTAGATAACATGCAGCACATCAGTGCAGTTTTGAGAACCTCTTGAGTGTCAACTAGTTGCTTTATTAAATTTCCACTTAGTTTTGAGTTTCTTAACCACTGTGCATGGAGCTACTTCATCCTCTGAACTTAAAAACTGCCCTTCAATTGTATATTGTGTAGTGGCACCACTTCTGATTTTTTACCCTCTAACCCCTTATGCAGCAAGCTTGTTTTTCTGAGAAATATATTTTTTGAGAAACTACATTAAAGTGAAGTCTACCTGGTGAATCTCTTAATTTTGTTCCAGTGGAATTTAAACCTGTCGCCATCTTACTGGTTTGGGTTTTTTTTTTGTTCCTGAGTGGAAAGTAACCTTGCAGTCTCTTCCCTGGTTTAAAAAATATACTTTCCATAAGAGTTAAAAACAAAAGAATGGAGAAGAGAAATAAAATTCTGTCTTTCCTAAAAATTCCTTTCTAGTCTTTGAGTCTGTAAACTGACATGAATTATCTTGAGTCAAAGCTGCAAAAACCTAACTGGGATCTTGAGCACTTCAGTTGTTAATTTCTTGATTTTCAGGCCCAAATTAAAATGCAAAGCCTTGTATAAGCCAGTTCACTGTATAATATTTAGGGAGATGCTGCACAGAAAATCAAAGCACACTAAACAAGAAAAAAGTCAGGACTTCTGTTTCTTTTCAGGAGGAAGCATCAAGGCTTTTTGACTGCTGTGTGACTGATGCATACCAGTTGCTGTTCTAGAATAGTGGTTTTTTTCCCTCATCCACACTGTCTCTAACTGAGAGATAAAATTAGAAATACCTTGTTGGGCCACACCAGTGTAGTTTCTATGGAATACTTTGCCACAGTGGCAGAAGGAGAGTGTTTGAGGTGAAAATAGGTGAATAAGCATCTGCATGGGTGGTGTAGATACCTCATCCTTTCAGTACCCACTAACAGGTCTGTTGCCCATAAATTTGTGTAATAACCTCAAGTCTGCTCATACTGCCTGCCTGTGCAGCATCCAGTGGCAGCAAGTTTGAGGTTCTGCTTGTGTAAAGTACTTGTGTTTTGAAACAAGTATCCCTTACTATTCTGCAGGACTAGGTGGATGGTAGTTCTTCAGCCTGTCTGCTGTGTTATTGATTTATAAGACTCAGTCATATCCTCTCTTGCATTTTCTCTCCATGCTTGCAGTGTCCTGGGCCCTTCAGTCTCTGCTTTTAAGGCCCTTTGGTCTTTACAGTTGTCCTCTGCACCCTCACCAGCTCCACTAGATCTTTCTGGAGATAAGGACAAAAACTGTGTGCAGCACTCAAGGTGTGGATACAGCAGTGCTCTACAGAGCAGCAGAAAGAGATGAACTGTCTTCTTTCTTACACCTGCCCAGATGATGCATAGCACTGTAGGCTGCTGTTGTATGTGGTCAGTGAAGATGCCATGATACTGACTACCAGTGGGATTCTGCAAAATATGCAGCAATGCTTTTTTTTTTTTGGCTTTTGCAATTACCTTAAGTTCCATGGTTTTTTGTCTGCTTAAGTTTTTTTTTAAGGTCCTGAGTTCCTATCAGTGTGATCAATAAACCCTGCCCTTTGTTTTTTAACTTAACTGTTTCTTATCCTTCAGCCTATAGAAGAACCTTTTCTTCAGTACTGTAATAGTGTATTTTCTTAAATAATTTTTGGGATGAACACCTGTGGAAATATAAAGGAGTGTGGGATTTCATGTTCATTGTAGCCCTTTCATTCACACTGTTTTTACACCTCGATAAAACTCCCAGGAACAGGATTCCCCTTTATGAAAGTCTTGTTGATTTTCCCTACAGACCATGTGTCAAATGATCTTTTTATTATAGACTCTGCCATCTCCACAGGGATAGATGTTACTTGCTAGTCTGAGCAACTAAAGCTGTTTTTTGGACTGTACCTGTGGAAGGTGGTTTTTGGGGGGCTTCTTGCACCATCAGTGTATATATACAAAGCTTGCTTCCTGAGCAATGATGCATTGCAGTAAACTAACTTCTTCTGTGCTGTGACTTCTGTCTGTGTCTTGACTTAAAAGTTTTGGGGTTTCTAATAGCTTTAGTTGTCCTTTGAGTAGGTGATTAAGGTTACCTCAAAACCAGCTATAGTGATAGTGTGGCAATACTAAGAAGTAGGTCTGGAGTAGAAAACACACCAAGCTGACCTGGGTCTCTGCCTTCATTGCAAACTCCTGATGCAAGTGCATTAAACTTTCATTGCTTATTGCACTTTCCTTTTCATAGAATTCACACTGTTTTCATATGGGTTTGATGAAACAGTAATACCTGTCACAGGAGGAATGACTGAACACTGTCTTCCATGCTGGAGAGTCTAGCTTGAGTTAAGGTTGTAGCCCTTTAGTTCTAGGAATAGAGTAGGGGGTTTGTCAGTAGAAGAGCTGGGAGGGTAGCTGAGATGAGGAAACAAAAAGAGTTGATCTTTCTGTGTAACAGGTGACTCAGTTGTAGAGTTGGTTGCACCAGCTGTAAAGGACAGGGTCATAACTGGATTTACAGTGACTGAATGATCTTAGAGGGAAGACCCAGTTAGGTCTAACGCAATGACCCAGGTGAAAAC
Organism: Buphagus erythrorhynchus; assembly: GCA_013400855.1. Lineage (NCBI taxonomy): Eukaryota > Metazoa > Chordata > Aves > Passeriformes > Sturnidae > Buphagus > Buphagus erythrorhynchus. The sequence continues at coordinate 8,617 of VZTT01075382.1, read as the reverse complement.
TTTGGTAAGGACTCTCAGCTGCTGAAAGCTCTTAATAACAAAGCAAGATCTTACTTTTCCTCTCTTCTGGGAATACTTTTGCTCCCATAAACATGCTGAAGGTGTGTATATGTCTACAATTAGTAGCAGTAGTTTCTAGCTGTTCTCAGTGTGTCCCCAGCCCTCTGTGTTTTCACACGTGGTGCACATGGTCAAAAACAGCTCCTCTGTCCCTTTCTTTAAGTCTGCATTTGTCACATGGCAAAGCTGTTGCCAGTTTGTGCTGGAAATAATTTTACAGTGCTTGGTGGGTTCTGATGCATTTTGATGATGAAGGGGGAACCTCTAATACTGTGTCTGTTTCCTTGAAAGCCTAAGGTGTACTGAAATGGGTTTGTGTGTCTGAGACTGCCATTTACATTGCAGTGTTTCCTCTATCTGTAACTGGCATGTAAACTCTGGTGCTGCTTTCTACACTACTGCGAGGGAGAGACCTGCTTAAGAGTGGTGGGGTGGGATAACTGAAAAGCTTTATGCCCAAAGCAAAGTGATACCATGCTGACAAATGATTTGATTCTGTGTGAAGTAAAGAACAGTTACATACAATGAAATATGCAGGTGCAGGTAAATGTGCAGAAGCCTTGAAGGCTTGTAGGTAAAGAGTTTGATTTAAAGCTTCTGTTTGTACGTACATAGAATTGAAAGAAGTGTATCTGACATACATTCTTTTAATTTAAAATGACCCTATGTAATATTGACTTTTCAGGTACAGATTAGGTGGTATGATATTACCAACTTTTAAGGAATGGATAGAAAAAACCTTTGGAGCAAGTCTGGAGCACAAAACTACCTCTAGAGTAAGTAAATAGCTGAACCAGTTCCTTTGAACATTAGTCTTGGTGATAATCAAGACCACACTGTTAAAGATGATTCAGCTGTTGCACATACTTGATTTAAATACAGTGTATTAATTCTTCCAAGTTTTTGGAAAAAAAATTGGTGTAGAATTACTATGTGAAACCTTACATGTCTTAGCATGACTTATGGTTTCAGGATAACTGGTAGTACATTTACTGAAATTAAAGTTTCCAATTTGGGAGTTTTTTGTCCTGCCTGTAGCTTGCATTTCAAGACTGTAGAAACTGTTAGCCTGAGAGGGAATTGTTTATACAAAACCAGTGTTATTCATGATACCAGAGACAGAAAATACAGGGAAGTTACACTGTGGTGTGTTTTCAGTGTATTGAAAGATGTCAAGATTCTTATTTGACAGTAATTCTTATTTACATGTCTGGGTGCTGAAAATTGACTACCAGAATACTCAAGACTGAACTGAATGTTTTCAGAAAAATAACACATTGGGAATGTTCTGGGTTTTGTAAGTCATACATACTTTGCTTTGAAGAGAGAGTAACTTACATTAGAGTCAGGAGATCTGGCTTCCTTATTAGAATCCCTTTGAAGCTTCACGTTCCTGACTAGATAGCTGCTAAAGCAGTATTGGAAGCAGGCTGTGTTTGTACTGTGACTGTAGCAACCAAGCTTTAGGTAATGGTTGTAGCCATCTTTGCAGTGAGTTCAAGATTGCATTTTCTTTGAAGCAGGTAATCTCTTAAGGCCTGAAAACTTAATGTTTCTGCAGTCTTCTATTCATCAAGACATTCTTTCATCTGCCGTGACTTACAGGATCTCCATCTGCCAATATATTTTGAAAAATTCATCTGGATATGTTTTTGTTGACTAGGGTTGGTCTTAACTGGCAGCTGCTTTAACTTGCTGTGAACAGGGGTCTTGAGAACTGTTGTTCCCTTTTTACATGCAGAGAAAGGATAGAGCAAAGCAGAATTGAAGAAGTACAGTTTTTTTAATAATACCCTGGTTCCACAGTACGTCTTGCATACCAGCTCCCCAGGATATCTGCCAGCAATGTTGAGTGCTTTTCTGTTATATTGTGCTACTCTAGTTTTGGTAGTCTTGTAATCTGAAGCAGGCTGACTACTGTGATATGAGATAGGGCTCTTTGGAGTCTCCAATATATACCTGGACTTCTCACAGCTAGTCTTAAGTGCTGCTGCAGGTCTCTCATTTTCATGGCTGTCATAACTCCAAGGTGTATTTCAGGTTGTTGTGTTGTGCTGGATTTTCAACTTCTGCTGTCACCTAAGCATGAAGAAACTTGGATATAGGAACAGCAGTAGGGAAGTGATCTCTTAGTTCATTTGTCTTTCAATCCCATCTCTTCCTGCCTCTGTTATGTAAGATTGGAGAGTTCCATGTTGCATGTGACTTCTGTGTTTTAATTAACAACAGTAAATGTACCTGCTTCTGTGATCTTCAAGATCTGTTGATGCTTTTTCTTTTTTCAGACCAGACTTAACGTAGAGAGCAGTTTAGACCTAGTTCACATAAGTTTCCTGACTAGCTTTTCAAGGTGCAAATTTTAAAATATTTCAGTCCTATGAGAATAAATAAAGGTGTGATTTTGTTTGTCACTGCATAAGATTTTTGTAGATAAATGTTAACTTTTTAATCTTGAAGATGAAAACTAAAAGGTTAACAAACTTGTGGAAGTGTTATAAAAACGAAGATGCTTAAAACCATCTGCAAAGAATTGTTATAGCTGTTAAGTAGTTCATGGTATAGAGAACAAAGATCTTCAGGCACCTAGTGTTCAACTTGATATGAAAAAAATCTGTCTATGGAAATCCATGAAGAAATAAAAGTTTGAAGTCTAAAATGTAAACACAGCTAGCAAGGGTTTTTCTTAAAACAAATGATTTAAAGATCTTTATTTGGTACCTATTTGTTTGTTTCTTATGTTTCCTGAGTTGCTATCAGCGTTCTTTGGGCTAGCAAACAGCACTGTGTGAATGTGCATTAATAGCAGAATAGTAAGAGCAGCAGTCCAAGACCAGATTTACATTGTGTTTATTGTGACTGGCTCCTAAAATCAAGGTGTCTCAGTAGTGGAGTGCTTCTCACCTAACAACACTCAATTTCAGCTTCAGTGTTTGTTGGTGACAAGGTGAATATATTGGAGGGAAAAGGCTTTTTTTTTAGCTGCGTGACACCTTATTTCAATAGGTACAGCATTATCCTTAAAGCAAGCCAGCATGGCACATACCCTCTTCCAGAAGTCAAATCACTGTCAAAACTGCATGCTCATTATGTCATATGTTCCACTTGAGAATTCTAACCCAAACTTTTGGCTATCCACTTGAACCTGTGAATGATGTCAACTATCAGTAATAAACATCTCATGCAGCTGTTTCTTTCTGAATTATTCCTGTCAGTACTCTTAATTTCTCCATAACCTTACATAGTTTTTGTAGGGTGGACACTCCATGCCAATGATACAAGTTTCCTGGTAAGTTTAAATCTTAGCTTCTTCAGCTCTCACAGCTCAACCCATTCAGGATAGACTGCTGCTGTTGTGGCAGATGGGAGACTATTAATCTCCAATTTCCTTACTGTTAGTTTGTTAACTGCTACTATCTACTAAGATTTTATCTTAAGACATATATTGGCAAAAAGTATCAGCTGCTCTGGAGGTTGTGTAGAGCAAAGATAGGCAGAACTCTTTTCCAGGAAAGAAAACTTAGGTGTGTGAGTATACTTTTTGTAGAAAGCAAACTTCAGAAGATTAAAGCAAAGTGAATTCCATTTTGTTA
>VZTT01075377.1:18506-34083 GCA_013400855.1 Buphagus erythrorhynchus | reverse complement strand
TAGCAAATACCTGTCTTTCAAATTGGGACATTTGGTTAGGTTTTTGGTTATTTTTCCACCGACTTGACTAGATCCAGCAATGGTTTACAATTGGTCAAAAGCCGTTGCTGCTGCTGCCAGCAAAAGTGTGCTAAGCCAAACAGAACCCCCAAGAAGGACACAGCTGTCCAGACACCTGGCGGCAGGGCGTGTCTGAGCCTGGGTGCAGTACCTGAAGACAGTGCAACAAGCACCTGTGAGTGGTTTGGGCAGGTGAATGATCTGCTCTGGCTGGTGGCAGGCTTAAGCAAGAAGTGGAAAGGCTAAGGAGTATTAGGGAGAGCAAAAGAGAAATTGACCGCTGGAGTTACAGCATTGCAACCCTGAGAGAAGCTCGGCAGGAGTCAGAGGAGCCCTGACCCTCTTACCATCAGGCAGAAGGAGGAGACCTAGCAGATAGGGGGAATGGAAATGAGTGCCTACTTGGAGAGATAGCAAAATTCCCTCCTGACCTTCATCACCTTCCCAGGAGCCCTTACAGAATACGTATGAGGCCCTGGGTCCAGAGGCTCAGGCAGATGATGGCAAACAAAACAATCTGTCTGGAGAGTCTCCCAGGTGCACTTCATCTGTCAGATATGGATCACAGCCTCAGGAAATTAAGAATATAAGAAGGGTAGTTGTACTAGGTCATTCCCTTCTGAGGGGAACTGTATGGCAACTAGACCCATCCTACAGGGAAGTCTACTGCCTACCTGGGGCCCAGGTATGGGATATCAGCAGGAGACCCCCATGAACTCATTCGGACTTCTGATTATTACCACTGCTGCTTGTCCAGGTTGGCAGTGGTGAGGTTGACAGGAAGGGTACCAGGGTCATTTAAAAGGATATCATGGCTCTGGATTAATTGGTTGATAGGGCAGGAGCACAGATGTGGTTCTGCTCAAGTCCTTCAGGAGCAGGGATGAATGATAAAAGGAATAGGAAAACCCATATTATCAATGAATGGCTTAAGGGCTGGTGCCATCAGAAGAATTTAGGTTTTTCTACCATAGGCAATTTTTACAGCACCAGGCCTGCTTGAGACAGATGGGCTCCATCTGTCTAAAAAGGGCAAAAGGATCCTAGCTCATGAGTCGGCAGGGCTGACTGAGAGGCCTTTAAACTAGGTTTGAAGGGGCAAGGGGATGAAACAAGGCACTCCAGAGATGAGCCCAAAGGTGATAAGCCAGAGTCAGAGGTGAAGTCAGCAGCCCAGCTGAAGTGCATGTACACTGTGCATGCAGTGTGGGTAACAAACAAGGAGCTCGAAGCCATGGTACAGCAGGAAAGCAATTATATAGTCACCATCACAGAAACCTAGTGGGATGGCTTGCAGGACTGGAGCACTGTAGTGGATGGCTACAAGCTCTTCACAAGAGACAGCAGAGGGAAAAGAGGTGGAGGGGTGGCTCTGTATGTTAGGGAGGCTCTGGACACTGTGGAACTCAAGATTAATGTCAATAAGATCAAGTGCCATGGGTAAGAATCAGGGAAAGGCCAACAAGGCTGACACTGGTGGGAGTCTCCCACAGACCAACCAAACAGGATGAAGAGATAGATGAATTATTGTATAAGCAGCTGGAGGATGTTTCAAGATTGCCAGCCCTTGTTCTTGTAGGAGATTTAACTTGCCAGATATCTGCTGGGAACTCAGCATAGTGGAAAAGAGGCAGTGTAGGAGGTTCTTGGAGTTTATGGAGGAGAGCTTCTTGTCACAGCTGGTAAGCAAGTCTGCCAGGGGTGGGGCTCTGCTAGACCTGCTGTTTGCAAACAGAGAGGAGCTGGTGGTGGTCAGAGGCCATCTGGGACACAGGGACCATTAAATAATAGAGTTTTCGATATTCAGTGAAACATGGATACTGAAACTTCAATAAAACTTCTACACTAGACTCCTAGAGGGTGAAATTCAGGATGTTGTTTCGGNCTGCTGTTTGCAAACAGAGAGGAGCTGGTGGTGGTCAGAGGCCATCTGGGACACAGGGACCATTAAATAATAGAGTTTTCGATATTCAGTGAAACATGGATACTGAAACTTCAATAAAACTTCTACACTAGACTCCTAGAGGGTGAAATTCAGGATGTTGTTTCGGAGAGTACCTTGGGAAACAGCCCTCAAAAGCAAAGGCATCCAGGAAAGTGGACATACTTCAGGAAGGCACAGGAGCAGGCTGTCGCTATGTGCCAAAATATGAGCCAGCAGAGATTGGAATGGGCTACCTAGGGAGGTGGTGGAGTCACCACCCTTGGAGGTGTTTAAGAAAAGACTGGATGTGACACTCAGTGCCATTGTCTAGTTGGCAAGGTGGTGTTAGGTCATAAGTTGGACTTGATGAAAATCTTTTCCAGCCTAGTTGATTCTAATACTTCTAAGATTGACATTTTTTTCCAGCGGCAAAATTTGTCAGTGTGCAAATACCAGACAAGCTGGCACCTTTAATAATGTGAAGTTGGTTACAATTTATTCAATATTCCACTAAATAAAAAGATGGTCATCAGCTACCAAAAATGTTAATAATCAATCAGTTTTACTGGTCATCAGTTGTTATTATTGAGAAAACTGTCTTAAATGAACTGACCTGAAATGCAGATGAATCCAGAAGAAAAAAAAGCCTCGTTGTATGAAGACAAGTTATCTGTTTGGGCATAAACTGCATAAATTGACATATGAGAACAGGAGCATTCCACATAATCTGATGTGTCATCAACCACTTTGCAGAAGCCGCTATCAGACAGCCAGCTGCAAAACAAGTTTCACAAAGTTGGAAATGGACTTGTGTAATTCACATGGTAAGCAGGCTTAAAAATTTTTGTTGTATTCCTGGAATACCAACTTCCCTAAACTATTACAGAGGTGTTTTCTGTAGTCTTTCCTGTGCGCTGCTCAGAATCACACATTTGCATGAGATTAAAATGTTGTTTATAGCTTTTTTTTTTTTTTTTAATCTTTGTACATGTATTAAAATCAACTTTTTTTCACTAGAGAATTTTTGTGGCCATGTTTTTAAAATTTTGGCTAGATTTCTAGGTCTGTCTGACTTTTTAAATAGTTTGTTACTTAACTTTTCAATACCTTACCTTGTTAGGGACAACATTTTATATGGCTTTTTTTTGGTTTGAAACTGAAATTCAGGGATGTTGTTGTTGTTGTTTTTTTGGGGATTTTTTTTTCAGTATTGCTTGAGTGGTTTGGAAAAAGGATAAGGCATACCACAGGTGATATCTTGTGCCATTTCTACTGGAAATTGTGCATAGATAAAAGAAGAGCGTACAGGTAAATTGTGGTGTATCTCTCCTGAAGAGAAATAGCTTATATCAACAGCAGGCTGATATCATCCAATTAGTCTAATGAAATTGAAACTAAACCAAGTAGACTTCAATAGGATACGGAACATAATTATCTCCGAATCATTAACACATCCATTGATGCAATCTTGGGATTTATGACCTGTCAATATAACCTAATGCATCATTATACAATCTAAATGGTACTTTGATGAAAAGAGGGCAGAAGTCTGCAAAATATCTGAGCTAGAATAACTACTGATTTTACTATAAGGAAAATTGTATGTACTGGTAAAATGGCTAGAAAAATTAAGGAAAAAATTGATCCATTTTATACTTGCAAATTATTTAATTGGAGTTATCACATTTTACAGAAATATATGGATTCATGGTAGAAAATGGATAACTAAACACAATAATAAAATAACCTTTCAGCAGCTTGATTCCAGAGGAGACATAGAGACTTCTGTGGAACAATCTGACTTCCTTCAGCATAGATACGATAAATTACTTCATTGTTATCTTTCAAAGGTTGTGAACTCCAACCCTTCAAGCTCATTGAAAAAACCTGAAACAACATGTACAATGTAAAGTTATATTTAATATTAAGATTCTACACAGTGCTCATTTTAATCAGAGACAACCATAAAAATGCTCACATTATTTTAAATACATTTTATGCTTTGAGCAATATCTAAATTAAAACAAATTCTTGAAAAAAAAAATTGCATTATCTTCAAACCTTGTTCCTCAGGGCAAGTTCTTTATCTCTAGAAAGGAACCATTGCTGACTGCTGTATTCTGTAAACTGTACAGATTCACAGTTCTCTTCCTGGGAAGATGATAGTACTATAGAGACCTCTAGGAGATGTTCAGGTACTTGAATAGAATCCCCATCTTTTCCATTAAATCTATGTCCATTGATTTGTTGAGGAAACCAGTTGTGAGCCATTATTGCAATATATGGGCAGCTGTCAAGGATATTTTTGCCTCTGTGGAAATGGAAAAGCAGTAGGACTGGTAACTTCATTATTCACCATGTAATGACTCTAAAATGTATTTGTGATTCTTTAGTACTTTATTAATTCATCATTTTTAGGCTTATGATATTTAATTGGCATGTTTCGGTTTCTGTGGGAAAAAAGAAAGGGCTGAATTTTTTTACATATTTCACCTTCTTCATTTCCTCTCTGGGATTTTCTCCTTATGACCTGCAACTAAAACCTGTCCATAGTGAACTAGGTTATCAAAACATTCATCTTTACAACTTGATGCAGAACTGAGTCTAAAAAACAGGGGTGGCATTAAAATGGATGATGTTGCTTTATTTTTTTCCTAACATATGATGCAAAAAAAACTTGGAATAAAGAATTTCAACTTATAATTTCTAATCACTGAACACACATTCCACCAACCTGCTTAACAGATCCTTAATGGGAGAAACACAGTGTTTAAAACCATCTGTCTAATAAAAAAGAGTAATCTCTTTCTCAGTCACCTGTTTCCCCTGCCCATTAACCTGATGAGGGTATTATGCCCTTGGAGACAAAACAAGGAATTTGAAACTATGAGTAGCTTTAAAAATTTTAAAACAACGTTCAAGTGAGCAAAACCAAGAACATACAAATTACAAAACACCAGTAAAGATTTTGGATTGCTAGCTTTCATCTAAGGCTTAGAACACAGCTCTGCGTCATACAATTACATATTATTTTCTTAGCAAGAATAATGAATACTTTTCCAGGCAATATTTGAGCTAAATGTGGGTCAATACATGCCAGATCTCCTGATTCATGTTCCCACATCTACCGCATACCAAAATGAGAGCTATAGGTGACACTCACTCTTACAAAGCACTGTATATTGCCACTATGACACAGTGCTTTGTAAGGCCATGACTCTGTAACAACACATTCACATGTGGGTAACATACTAGATAGGAGACAAGTCCCTTTTCTGAAAATGTAATTTAGATTTTGTGTATTGATAATTTGTCATGCATTTACAAAACGTATTATGAATTCAAGCTTACTAACCTTTCTGCTGGCGATCCACACTTTATTCCAGTCAACAGAGAAAAAGCAAACTTCTCAGTCACCTCAGCAAGCAGGCTATATCCTTGTGTGTCCTCACGTTTTGGGCTTGCCAGAGCACAGAGTATCTCATAGAAAAGACTTCTACTTTTATCAGTGAGTAACAGTTTTTCACCTACACCTGTAACCTAATGAGAGGAGAAGAAATTGAAGGAATCTGCTTATAATATTTCCTCATGTTCAATGGTTTAGTGATATCTTCGCTGTGATTCCAATATTCATTCTGAAAGTTCAGAATATTTTTCCCAACTCCTGATCACTGCTTCCAAGGCATAAGACACAGTCTGTCAAAACTACAGAAAGATATGCTTACTAGGGAATTTGATTATTAAAGAAGGGATGTGGCATTTTTCATTCTTTGACAAACCAAAGACTGTTGAGTCCTGAGAATTTTAAAAATTATTTTCTCTGTTTTCTGTGTGGCAACAATAAAAAATGAATGGCTATTGTTATAATGCTTTGAATCTAGGTATTTAGACATTTTCTAGCTTCTGTGCATTATTCCAAGAGTCTAGAAGAGACAGAATACCATAAAACTAATTCATAATTTTTACAGAACTAAGTGCAATGCTTAAGCACTTAGCTACCCTGATAACTCAATTCTCTAAGCCACTGGAGGAAAAAAGACTGATGCTTGGTTAAGATTAAAACAGACTCCAGCTGGCCCAGGCAGGATTTGCTTGCATGTTGACTGCAGTCTGCTGAAAAGATATGAGCAGGTACCGTGCCAGGCCTAAAATCAACAAAGGTGCTACCTAAGAGTCAAGAAAACATAATAAGCTCTATGGAACTACAGCACCAAAGGGAAAATTGCACAGTAGAAAATCTAGAGCTACAGGTATGTATGCAGAATTAATACTTGTTCCTCATTTCAACCTATTTGATATGTGATTTCTAGCCACCATCCTAACAAGTGGCAGACAAACTCCTTCCTTGATTGTGGGACTTCACTTTTACTTTTGCAGTCTGTGCTTCTGAATCACTGCTGTGGATGTTATCTGTGTTGTTTTATATATGTATGTGCCTTGTTGTGTTATTACACCCTACTTAATGTCATTAGACACTGAAGAAAAAATGGGAAGGGTTTACCTTATCTATTATATGCACCACAGCAGTAAGCTGCTCTTCTGTAGTTTCTGTAGCCACTTTGGCATTCAGATTCTGAAGGATTCTGTGTAAAATAGTGTCATCAAGAGGCTGATGCAGTTGATCAATTAGTCCCCAAACTGGCAAGGAATCCAAATCTGAGACAATGGTGATGTTAGAAATACCATACACATTATCTACCCTGGCACCGCCTGTGGGATTAGAAAGCACAACCTGGAAACGTTTAGGAAATGGGTTTAAAGATCCTGTCTTTGGAGTCAGTGTCACATCCAGGAATGCATGTCTCTGTCCGTGTTCAAAAGTCAATAAACCTTCAGATCTGGCAAAATCTTGTCCTGCCACAGCTGGAGATATGAAGGTCCGTCCAATAGGTTCAGGTATTTGCAGCTCCTTAAAACAAACCAGAAGAGTTTTAGGTAACATTATGATAGATGTAATTGCTCAAAACCACCTGCTGTAGAACACACTTTAAATGGGTAAAAAAAACATGTAAAAAAGAAGTTCTCTTTCAAAAAGCAGTTATGAGTGATGAAACAATTACATTCAAAATAATTATCTCCCTGAATTAGTAATGCATCAAACCTAGGAATAGAATTATATAAATGGTCAATAGTAAACAGGGTCCCACTCTTTCTTTTCCAAAACAAAAACCACAAAACTTTTCTGTGTGAATAATACTACAGAAATGTTAGCACATACGTGAATTCCAGAAGGGTTGATGTAAGACTATGACTGCAGCACAAAGTCCCTCACTTTAGAGTAGAGAACAGCATTACAAATACATAGAAAACTAAATAAAAGCAAAGCAAAAGTTTTGGAAATCTGTGTCCAAATTAATATCAAGTCATGGTATTTTCAGTCCCACAGCACATAAAAGATGAATAATCCATTTAATACAAAGGCAAAGCAAACGCTATAGAATACACATGCAAGGCAGATAGATGAATTTCTCTAGTAATGCTACATGGCCTTATTTCCTTGTGAAGCAACATTGTTTTTTACCTTCTGTGAGGTTCACAGTTACTGTTTTGTTCTTCCAAGTCTTGTTCTTTTTGTCACTTGCCATAATCTTGACATTATATCTGATAATATAATAAGCTTTCCTTAAGAGGAACCTAACTTTCTGAGCTATTATTCAACTGTATTATTTTTCAAAAGTATATATTCATTTAATAAGTGGAGCTTGTATACTGACTCCTAAGTTCTGTTTCCTACTGAATAAAATGAGGATTTTTTTATTTGTGAAATACTAGAGTCCTTTTGAAAATATTTAGCTTTTATTAGTAGAGCTTATTTATGAAATTAATCAGACATTTTCTGAGTTCACTGGAGAACCTGGTAGGCCAATGCAGCCTGTAACAGTTTACAATTGCACTAGACATGATCACATAATCTGTGAAAATTCCAGGGGAGAGTTTCCTTTTGTTTATCCCTTCCCACTGAGAACTAGGAAATTGAAATAAGCAGTAATAAAAGCACTAGTGACAAGAACAATCTCTAAGAAACCTTTGTAGGGATGAGATAAACATCAGTTTCAGTTACTGCCTTCCTGTCTGCTGTGGCCTCTTATTTTAAAGCTAGTAATAACACCAATACTTTAGTACTTGGCCATGCACCCTCAAAACCTAAAACTGTCCAAAGAAGGTTGGTTATAAAAATTACAAATGGATAAGAGACTGCTCACAATATTTTAACTTAAATATACACTGGGCAGTAGCAATTTTTTAACAGCTAAATTATAGTGAATTCTTAGGTTGAATAAATGTGAAAATTTGTTACCACAAAATCTAATTGAAACACTGGCCAACTACTATATAATAAATGAATGGAAACACCCTGTAAACCTTTGTGGCTGAAACAGATATGCATTCAATATAATAATAGAATGCAGAACCTTTTATTATAAAGGGTAAGTATATAATAACTCACCCCCAAAATAATGATTTTAGGCATAAAATAATAAATATTCAAAGTAGATCAGGCCAGATACTACTCCAATGTGATGGTAAACTTGAAAGAATATCTCTTGTAGCCTGTGCCCTGATGCTGGATTCACAGATACTAAGGAAGTGGCAGGAATCATGTTTTTGCAGATCTGCTAAAGGAGAAACTTCATCAGCTGCAATAATAATGAGTGAGGTATGCATTTAAGAGAAAAAAGTGTCAAGAGCTAGGATAGTCTTGTACTACAGAAGTAAACATCTCAAAAATGAATGGGGATGATAAAATTTACTTTAGGATGTGCTATTTTCGATAAGAAGAACCATTTTTTTTGTTTAGTACTCCAAGAAAATTGAATAAAATTTGATGAAATTTCTCTCTTTTTCTCTCTTTTCCTAAGTATGTTCTGCTACTAATAAATTTGTGCCCTAACAGACCAAGTCTCCTGCTGTCTGTATGTTGTATACATATCCATCAGGATAAAAACTTAATTTCAGATGAGAAAGCCTCAAAAATTTAAGGCTCACAAGAGCCTTAGAACAAAGAAAGAAACATATTAAATGCCTGGCTGACCATAATCTTTGAGGCCACTGAAAGATATTGCTAAAAAATTATCCTTGACAATGCAATGAGAAAAAGGTCTTTTAATAATGGATAACCAAACAATCTAGGCCCAGCAAATGCTTGACCTTGTTCTGAAAAACAATGCTAATCACAGTCATATTTACTTTAAAGAATAACCAATTATTTAATTATAAAATTAATCATAAAATCTATGATTCTACAAATGGTTTGAGTTGAATCTTAAAGACCATCTAGTTCCAAAGCCCCTGCAGTGGACAGGGACAATTTTCACCAGATCAGTGGCTCAGAGCTTCATCGAACCTGGCCTCTAACACCTCCAGGGATGTGGCACCCTCAACCTCTTGCCAGTGCCTCACCACCCTCACAGTAAAGAATTTCTTCCTGATATCTGATTAGAACCTACTGTCTTTCAGTTTTAAGCCATTCCCTTTTGTCACTACATGCCCTTGCCAAAAGTCCCTCTCCAGCTTTCACATAGGCTTCTTTTAGGTACTGGAAGGTTGCAATTGAGTCAGGCCAAAGCCACCTGTTCTGGCTGAACAATCCCAATTCTCTCAGCATTTCCTCATAGCAGAGGTGCTCCACCCCTCTGATCAACTGAGTGGCCTCCTCTGGTCTTAATCCTACAGCTCCATGTCCTTCCTGTGCTGGGACCCCGGGGCTGGAGGCAGCTCTGCAGGTGGAGTCTCACCAGAGTGAGAGGAGGGGCAGAAATCCCTCCCTCACCTTCTGCCCAAACTGCTTTGGATGCAGCCCAGGACACATTTGGCTTTCTGGGCTGGGAGTGCCCATGGCTGGCTCATGTCCAGCCCCTCACCAGCACTCCCATGTCCTTCGGGGCAGGGCAGCTCTCGATCTGTTCATCCCCAGCCTCTACTGGGAGTGCTCTGACCCAGGTGCAGCACTTTGCACTTGGTCTTGTTACATCTCATGAGATTCCCAGGGCCCACTTCTTGAGCTTGTCCTGGTGTCTCTGGATAGCATCCCATCCTTCAGGAGTGTCAGCTGCACCCCTCAGCTTGGTGTCTTCTGCAAATTTGCTAAGAGTGCACCCGATCCCTTCACCTATGCCATTAATGGAGACAGTAAATAACACTGGTTCCAAAACAGATCTCTGAGGGACACCACTTGTCACTGATGTCCATCAGGACTCTGAGCCATTGACTATGGCCCTCTGGATGTGACCATCCAGCCACTTTGTTATCAATCAAATAACAGTCCATTCAAATCCAACATTAAATCCATCTCTCTCCGGTTTAGAGAGAAGGATGTTTTTGGGGGACTGTTTTTGGGGCTTTACAGAATTTCAGATAAATGACATCTGTAGTCCTTCCCTTGTACACTGGGAGTCACCCCATCATAGAAGGCCACTAGTTTGGTCAGGTAGGACTTGCCCTTGGTGAAGCTGTGCTGGCTCTCTCCAATCTTGTCCCTCTCCTCCATGTGCCTTAAGACAGCTTCTAGGAGGATCTGTTCCATGATCTTCCCAGGCAGAGAGGTGAGCCTGACTGGTCTTCCTTTCTACCCTTCACTGTTTAAAGATCGGTATAGTAATACCCCTTTTCCAGTCACCAGGGATTTCACCTGATTCTTAAGACTTCAAATACAAGGGAGACTGTCTTGGCAACAACATCAGCCAATTCCCTCATGACTCTGGGATGCATCTCTTTGGGTCCCATAGAGCTGTGTACATTCCGTTTCCTCAGGTGGTCATGAATCTGATTTTCCCATACAGTGGGAGGGACTTGCTCCCCCATGCCCCATCCGGCTGTCCATTCACTTCAGAGGTGTAGGAAAAAAGGTTGCCAGTGAAGACTGGCAAAAAAGTTGTTGAGTCCATCAGCCTTTTGTTAACCTGTTGCTATCAGTTTTCCACCATTGCTTATCGGGGGAAACACCTTCTCTTCTTGTTACCTTCCCTTCTGACCTTCCCTTTCTGGTTAACATACCTCTAGAAGCCCTTTCTGTTATTTTTTGTGCCTCTTGCCAGGTTCACTTCTAACTGCACCTTGGCCTTCCTTACGCATTCACACTCCATCTCTATTCTCTTCCCAGCTCACCTGTCCTCGCTTCAACTGCTCATGCATTTGCTTCTTTCTCTTTAGTTTGACCAGCAGGCTCTGACTCAGCAATGCCAGTCTCCTGCCTTCATTGCCTGATTCCTTGCTCCTGGGGATTGCTAGCTCATGCATTCTATGGAAGATTTCCTTCATGTTCTGTCAGCTCTGTTCCACTCCCTTGTCCCGGAGGGCAGTCTTCCAGGGGAAGCCTCTGACTACCTCCCTGAAGAGCTGGAAGTCTGCTTTTCTAAAGGTCAGAAAAAAAGATTTAAAAATAAATTAAATAATTCTTACCTGCATACTGTAGCTAACCATTGTGGTTACTGATGTACTAGAATCTCTAAGAACTTGCAAACTGATTAAAGCTGTCTTCTTATAAGCCACAGCAAATCGAGATCCCACAGCAAAATACACTAAACCATGAGGAGCATCGCTTTCCAGGACAGTTATAAAAGCAAATCTGGCACTGTTGTTCAGAGCAGCTCCTGTGCTTACATCATACAGCTCAACAAAAATATAAGTTTCAAATTCTGGTACCTGTAAATGAGGGATAATTTTAATATCATTATAAGATCTACTAATAACTTTCAGCATTAAATAAATATTTATATATTACTTGCATGCACAGTGGATCACTTTAATAACACTTTCCACAAGCATGCTTCCTGAAATGTGCAGTAAGTACAATAAAATATATCCTAAAAACAACACTACAGTGGGCATCACTCTGTTAGGCACAGTAATTAAATCCCAGATTTTAATGTAGAACTTACTGCATTAAAGTAGCTCTTTAGATAGTGCAGGTATTGTGGCTGTAAATTTGACATAAATGATAGTAAACTCTCCTAGAATGCCATCTTCCAGGATTATGGATTTACATAGATGTACAGTTTATGAAGAATTTGCTCTTTCATTTTCTTTTTACCTTACAGAAAGGCTTGTACCTACCTACTCAGTTTTGGAAAAAACTGCACAGAATTAAGTATGCAATTTTGAAAATGCAATTAATTTGCGTAATAATTCTCCTGTATTCAAGTACTGAACTCAGTTAAAGTTCTGAAAAACATTTTGCATATAACCTTAGCATTTAAACACTAATATGTTTATGCATGTAAGTTTACAATATGACGTATTTTACTTTGTACCTACAACACAAATATAACATTTAAAAATAGACATCCAATTACTAAAATTCAAAAAATCATTAGAAAGATTGTACCTATCACATGCACTTGTCAAGTAACAAACTTGAAAAAAAAAATAAGTACTTCTTTACAAGAAAATAGCATTATAAAAAATGCTAATCATTGAAGCCAATTTTTTTTACTATTTTTAATTGAGTTTGTATGGCCAGGTTTTGGTAGTGGTGGAACTACAGGGGTGGCTTCTGTGACAAGTTGCCAGAAGTTTTCTCCAAGTCTAGCAGAACCAATGCCAGACATCTCCAAGATGGGCCGGCCACTGGCCATGGCTGAGCCAATCACAAATGGTGGTAACACCCCTATGACAACATACTTAAGAAGTAAAAACCTGTTATTATGCAGATGTAATTGAGGCCAGAGGAGAGTGGGGTGACAACACGTAAGAGGAACAGCTCTGCAGACACCAGGGTCTGTGGAGAAGGAGGGAGAGAAGGTGGGATCCAAGCTGGGATTTCCCTGCAGCCCATTATCCAGTCCATGGTGAAGCAGCTGTGCCCCTGCAGCCCATGGAGGTCCGTGGGGATGCAGAGATCCACCCGCAGCCCCCTGAGGAGCCCCATATTGGAGCAGGGGGATGCCTGAGAGCAGGTTATGACCCCATGGGTGGCCCAAACTTGAACAGATTCCTGGCAGGGACCTGGCAGGGATCTGCAGACCCAGGGAGAAAGGAGGCCAAACTGGAGCAGCCTTCCTGGTAAGACTTGTGACCATGTGGAGGACCCACACTGGAGCAGCCAGTCCTTGAAGGACTGCACCCTACAGAAGGATGGCCATGCTGCAGCAGTTTATGGAGAACTGGTCCCTTAGGGATGGACTCACGTTGAAGAAGTTTCCCATTGGAGGGACCCCATGGTGGAGCAGGGGAAAGACTCCTCTTCCTGAGCAGCAGCAGGAACAATGTGTGATAAAATGAACATGACCCCCATTTCCCAACTCTGTTTGCTTCTGGAGGGGAAAAGGCAGAGCTAGAAGGAGGGAGGGGAGGGCAGAAAGTGTTTTAAGGTCTTAGTTTACTTCTCATTATCCTGATCTGATTTTGTTAGCAAAAAATTAATTTAATATCTCTAATTTGAGGCTGTTTTGCCCGTGATGGTGTTTGGTGAATGATCTCTCCTGGTCCTTGACTCAACTCATGAACGCTTTGTTATATATTCTCTCCCCTGATCAGCTGCCCAGGGGAGTGACAGAGAAGCTTTGGTGGGTGCCTGGCATTCAGCATAAAAAGAAGTTCTGTATTTCATCTCTGAATTATTGGAAATTTTGGAAATCCTACTTTAATTATAGGATTTTTAGCTCATAAAGCCAGTACTGCTGACAAAGTAAAACTTACAAAAACTAGAATGTGTACTACAAAAATGCAAAGTACTTATTTAATTTTTTTTTACTTCATCATTTTTTAATGCATTTGCTACTAATTTACAAGCTATCTTATGAAAGAAGAACTGGAAGAAGAATCAGGAAATATTTGGAGGGATAAATAGCATGTGATTTCAATTAAATTGTTGAGTAGTTCTCTAAATGAAATGTTCTTGACTAATAACAGGCATAATTATACTGGGACAAATGGGGAGCTTTAGCCTTCCATTAGCACTTACTAGAATGGCACAGGCTTGTGTTTCATGTGGCACAACTGCATGTGTCTGCAGCTTCTGCACAGCTGTCATTAAATACTGATATTGCTTCTTTCGTCTAAAGAAGTTCATAATCTCAGTTTACTCAGCAAGGCAGCCTGTGCCCTATACACCTATTCACTGGCTCTGTAATGTAAAGATGACATCTGGAGATGGAGAAGGAAAATGGCCCTCTTAATGAACTAAGGAAATGCATCCTATTTACTAAATAGGAAATCCCTATTTCCCACATACAGCATCTTGCAATATTTTCCAGAACCAAGTCAGAAAAAAACATGGAAATCTTCCCATCTTGTGATTTTCCACTGCCCAGACCTTGACTTTGCCACTAGCCTGGGTGCAAGGATAATTTCTTAGAAAATTTAAAACTCTCCAACTTTAAAAGAATGGCAAACATTAATCCTTCCTTTCTTAAGAGATTTCTCTAACCACTGGGTATTTGCACTAGAATATTTTCTCCTCTTTTCAATAAAAATGACTGAATACTGTGTTTTGTGTTAATATAATAATGTCTGTATTTTAGAGTGCCAGGTGGATCTCACAAGACTGTTTGACTTAGACAAATGCAATTTAATGGATGATGGTTCCAAAATTGAATTAGGAGTATGTGAACAAGGTGTATGTGAACAGCGACAGATTTTTAGACAGTCGGAGATTCTTACGCAGTTTCATGAGTTTTCACAGATCATTGTGCTAGATTTAGGAATACAAAATTACACACAAGTTAGACTGAAAGGTTTTTTTTGTGCAATGACATATTACTTACAGAATTACTTACATATTACTTACAGAATGTTTTCTATAAATCACCCTAAGAAATGTTTTGTTAGATGAAAAACTTACTGGGTGAAGGATAAGAGCATATGATGGAACATTTTATTGAAACAACTCCATTATTTTTTCTTACTGTTATATAAAAATGTAAGATCTGTAATTTACTCTTCAAACTAAATACGTACCTCCTTCTCAAATTTTTACCAGTCACAATGGAGGCAGTACAAGACTATAAATAAACATGTTCCAGAGAAGCTGAGCAGATATCTAGTTACTATCTTCAAAACTAAGCACCAGTTCCTCTAGATCAGAGGAGTTTTTTCATCTTGACAAATTGCAATTCAATGCTGTACAAAAATAGGCAACAATTACTTACATGATCAGGTTTTATTTCAATGGAGATGTTGCACATAGTTTGACCTGCCACACAGGTCGTGGCTCCCAGCACAGATACAAATTCATTCTCCAAGTTCATGCCATCCTTCAGAAGGACAACAGCTGTTTTGTTAAAGGTCACACGCCAGAAGATCATTACATCTTCAAAAGCCCTGTAAGTAAAAGAGAGGAGTATGCATGTACTGAAGGAGAGCACAACAGATTTAGGAAACGTAAACCACAGACATAACATACATTTTATGTTATTATTCAAAACTTATCATTATGGAATAGACTGATTTAAAATTTTAAAAATAGCTCTTTTAATTTAAATTCCTTCCTCTAATATCTATTTAGATTATATAAAAAGTAAGAGAAGAGGAAAATATATATGGGAACCCAGATTCTTCTTAATTTTTGTTTCAGATAACATGTGACTATCTGAATAAGAGACACTGGTGCTTGGAAAGCAGGGATGTGCCCAAGTACTTTCATCAATACTATCG
>VZTT01075377.1:0-18475 GCA_013400855.1 Buphagus erythrorhynchus | reverse complement strand
GAGAGGTGAGAATTGGAGTTACACCTTTAGCAAATACTTTACCTTAAGCAAAACCTTCACACTTGCTGACTTAAAGTATAAAATAGTAAGCATTTGAGTTTTTTCCTTTTTCTGCTTGATACCAATAAAGTGACAGACCCAAATATATTCACAACTTAAATGCCCCATTGCCAAAACCTGTGAAGCTATTAAAGGAGCTGAAAAGGAAACATTTATTTAAAATCCTGTGATGAAAACCTCTTCCACCAACAGTAGCTCCTGTGATTCAAGACAACATATTACAGAGTGTGGGAAGAGCACTGGAATCCGCTGCTGCCTGCACCTGTTTGATTGCCGTGCGACAGTCAGCAGCACCTCTCTGTTTTCTGAGTCTTCATCAAGTATCAGGCCAGTTTGTACTTCTGGAATGAATCCCAAAATGCCATTCTGGAAATCACTTCCTGTGTAAGAAATAGTCCATGAAAGTAGCAAGCAAGAAAGTTAAGCTGAGAGTAAATTATACTTTTAATATGCACAACTGCTAAAAACCCAGTCAGGTATCAAAAGCATGCTGTAAAGTACTGTTTAGGGACAACTCAATTCTCTCAATATTTCTATTCTTCATTTACACTCTAGAATTTCAAATTTAGAATTTAGCATTTCTAAATTTTATTTTAATCAGTAGAATAATAACAACTATTTTCGAAAGTAAATTCCTTATGAGAGTCCTGGAACCATTTTTGCATGTAAACTTGTATTTTCAGCAGCATTCAACAAACTGACTGACTTCTGTTGTCCTGACTGTTCTAAAGTCCTTGACTTCAAGAGACTAGGTGTTACAGCAATCTCCAGAACAATCTCAAAAGCCTTGCTTATAATGCCTTATGAGATAATCGTTCCAGCTACATTTATCATAAATGCTAAAACATTCTGTCTGAACAGAAATGGGCCTCAACATATAAAGTAGGTAATGTGATAAAGATGCGCTTCCAGTGATGCAACTTAAGCCTTCGTAATCATCCTACCCATGATGTTGTTGAACCCATCAATTTTCCCAGATGATTACATTAGCTTTTCTCTTGCATCTTTAATTCTATGTGTGGAACTAGTGAGCTACAAAACACCACATTTTTCTCAGGGGGAATGCAAGTAACTTCAGAAAAACAGCAGTGGAAGATAAAAAATTCCCAGTGTTAATGAGAGGAAACTAATGTCTTTACAGTGCTCAATCAATTCTTGCTTCTAAAGGATTCCTCCTTGCAGGTTGTGATGCCCTTACTCTTGAATTGAAAGGCAATCTACTTCCACCTCAGTGATTACTAAAAGGCAATATATGTAATAAGATGAACAGAAACTGTGTGTTTACTTATGTGCATGCACAAACATTTAACTTGTGGTATTTATCTATACACTTAAACGCAGGTACATGCTTCAATTCTTCTCCTTAATGTGTTGTCTCATGTTCCAATTTTATGGACACTTCGTACTATGGGTATAACTCTAGAGCACATTCATACACTTCCCTGGTATTCAAGACAAGCTCAAATTCCAGCCTGTGGCTATATACATACTTCTGCAGTTAATGTACATATCTAGGGAAGTGGTTATTTCCATGGCAAATTCTAGAGGCAATGCACATGAAGAGAATGTGTTTCATATGATCTCTTTTTGTATATAATCTTGGTTGCTTCCTACACTCATCCAGCAGCACAGTTTAATCCTAGTTCTCAATATCCACACTGATTTCTTAAGACTACCTAAATACACAAAACTCCCAGTAATGTTGGACCTTACTTTCTTGGTTAGACTAAACTGAGTTAGCCTAAAATTCGTTCCAATGCACAACTTCTTTCTAAAATTTAATCTATATTGCAGGTTAGATTGTTTTATGTTCAGTTGGTAAGCCCGACAGACATCTAAAAGCTAGGGGAAATTGGAGTTCTGACATCACTTTCTCACAGCAGCACAGTGACTGAAAGAAAAACACTTCCTTGGTGACTAAGTATGCTAATTCCTGTCCTCCATCCCCAGAAGTAGAGCATGACTACACTGCAGGTATGAGCTGCATAGTAGCAAAGAATGAAAACAGAAACTATTTTTTCTACTTTGTACAAACTCCATCCATTATAAAAGTGAAAGACTTAACTTAAAAATACAAAGTATGTGAAATACATCTGACAGAATGCCAATGTAATACAGGTTAAAAGGGCCTTTTACATCTCTAGTCCTATATCATTCTCAAAGCTGAATTATTTCTGAAACCAGACTAGATGGCTCAGAGTTTTGGGGCTTGAAAAAATTCCAAGGATGGAGTGCAACATCCCATGCAACCTCCCCAGGCAACCTGTGCCACTGGCTGTCTGTACTCAATAGAAAAAAATACCAGGCTAAATCTCATTTCAATGTATACTCACTGTCCCCCATCAAGGCCTGCTGCCATAATGCATTATTTAAATACTGGGTCAGTACATTTTTATGTCTCTCCTCTTTTAGGTAGTCTTATGGTCTCAATAGGAACTATGTCTTCCTGTATGCAAATGCCCCATGACATTTTCTTTTACAAAATCATGCTTCATAGACTAAGTTAGGAAAAGGAAAAAAAGAACAGGTAAAGAAAAGGTAAAAGAAAAAGTAAAAGAAGCTTAAAGCATTCTGGACCTTGAGAAAGCAAAGTACCTGAAGTGGCAAAATACAAATCATCTGGTCTTTAGAAACAAAGCAAGCAAAAAAAAAATGCAGGGATTTTTCTGTGCCATAAACTGTCAAGAAGTGGGCAGTATTTACAGTTATACAAAATATTTTGGTCTGAATGCAGCACTACAGTACTGTGAGAAAGGGTAATTTGTACAATACTGAGAACAAACAATGGAAGCCCAGCAGTTCTGTAACAGGTTCCTCTTGGACACTTCCATTTTCATACCATAAGTTAATTGGTGACCCTTCTCATAACACACATCTATTCTTTGAATTTGGAAGTCACAGATCTACTGAGATGGGAATCTCACGTCCCAGGAGGACGGGTTGGAACAAGGAAAATGGCAAAAAACCAAATGAGCCTGCAATCCTACTCCATCTCCAACACAAACACTTATGCTCAGTGTTATCCCTTCATAAAGGACAAGAACAGAGATAAGCAGCACCTGTAGATGTATTTTGAGTTACATTGCTAAGGGATGCTAAGTGGGCTTTGTGCATTAGATGCTTCCTCTGATTTGGAAAACGTTAGATTTGGGAATAGAATACCCTGCTTATTATCATATAGAATTCCAATTTTACATGAAAATTGCTACGAGAATATATAGTTATTTATTGTTATTTAATTCAAATATATTTACTCATCTCCTGGGGGAAATAATATTACCTGCAATAATTACTGTTGCAAAAGCAGCAAATCCATGTTCATCCTTTCCTTCCACAATCTGAGCTCCATATTCAGGATTTGAGAGGAAAACATAAAATGATTCTTGTCCTTCAGGCTCATCATCATCAAAAATTTTTATGGAAACCTGGCATTCACTTTCTCCATCCAACAAAGTCAGAGAGATTGTCTGTTCTTCAAAATCTTCTCCTTCCATTGCCCATGTGAAGTTTGATTTTCCATAAACGTTTCCAAAAGGATACAAATCTACTCCACTCTGTGCACTCACTCCCCCAAAGGTTTTAACAGTTATTTTAATATTACCAGTAAATCCCTTGGTCCTTCTGATCTGAAGCACTGCTGTGTTGGAGGTATTGTTGTTTGTATCTTCTTCAACATAAATAAACTCTGGTCCCAAACTTAGTATTCCATGATGAATATCATTAGCAAGAATATTAACTGTTGAAACACTGAAAGCTGGATTCAAACGGGGACTCCAGTCAAGGTTCACAGATTGAATATCCAGAATTTCCACAGAAGTCAAATTTACAAAAAAAAATTCTTGTATTTCAGACACAGAGTCATCAATTATTGATATTTCTATCACTGCATTTGTCTGAAAATATAAAAATATAAGCTCTCCATTATAGATAGGTATAAAGTCTTCTAGAGGTTTGGCACTTCCTGGAATGGTCTGATATGTCAGTTTAGTGAGATTATTTTGAAAACCAAACAATCTTTGGACACATAGTCTGACTACCTGAACATCTTCGTCAACTGAAACTGATCTTGAGTTAAGATCAAACTGGAAGATCCCCATTGGCTCAATTTTAGCTATCGTAAATCCTAATCTGAAACAGAAACAATATCACATTGAGAGAGGAAATACAAATAATGAAAAGCAGAACAATATAAGCATAATAATTTTCAGTGAGCAATCAATGATGGCTGTAAGAAAGTGGATTAAAAAATGTGTAACAGTAGAGGGAAGAAAGAGAAAACACACAAAGCAAGACATAAAGAGGTTCCCTAAAAAATGCTTTCGTAATGTTTGAGCAGCCCTCCATAAGATTAATGCATCCTAAGTCAGGACAGGATACTGAGTAAATGATAAATAAAATATGGTCTTCCTGACAAAATGGAGAGGCAAAGGAAAGTAGGTCTTTCCACCAGGGACATAATTCAGGAATATAATAGAGCCATTACAAGTAATACCAGTTTTAAACACTGAACAAACCTCCTGTACCAAGGAAAAGCTGTGAAGCAGACAGATGCTAGCAGGTCTACAGTTTTAGCCAGGAAGCTAGAAAAGGACAGAAGGTTATTTTAAAATATACAGTAAGGTTTTGAAATACTGCCTTTTTACAATATTACTTAAAGTACTTTTTTCCAGATCTGAGTCTTGTTATTAAAATCAATTAAGGCTTTACTTTGTTCATATTAAATATATTCCCTTCTTATTACAAAATATTAGACTGATTCTGCTAAATCTTGTGTCATCCCCTTTTCTCTAGAACTAAACCATTATTCAATGCTAGAGGGTACCAAATGGCACAATTACACTGAGTGAATTTGGCTAACAGATGAGACTTTTCCACCACTTAGGAAGCCAAAAAACCTTCTATGTAATTGTGAGCTTTACATCTTGTGGGATGCAGTCTTAAGTTTTCTAGGAAAGGTTATTCTCATACACTCAAGGTGTATGACTCACAAAGTAAACATGCTTGAGGGACTCAAGTCCATAGGATGGACAAGCCTAGGAGAAAGGGTAAGTTTGAGGAATTTAGGCATCTGGTTCACTCCTGACTTCCTTCAGATTTGCCAGTGCAATTTTAACATGGTGAACTCAATACCTTTCTCCATATGGTGTCAGTCTATGCCCATTTTTTTACACACCTTCATCTTCAATACAGAAGAGTGAAAATAGTTTGAAGAACAGATAACAATTTAAGCGAGATGAAAAACTACACTGAATGTAATGTTTTAATTTTTCAAAATAAAAAGGGCGTTTAATATAAATTAGGCATTTTTAGGGCATTTCTTGTTTCATTTGATTTATTTTAAATAACATTTGTCATCTAAGATCTTCTAAACACGGATTTTTAGGGACACTGAAAAGTGACAGTTTATTTCATTCTTCAGCTTCCTGGTTAAAACTGTTGATCTTGGTTCTTCAACCTAACTGTCTTTCCTAACTGTCTCCATCATTCTCTAGACACATTCTAGGCACCTCAGATCCAATGCCAGGAAACAGCCTGGAAAAAAAGCCTCAGTTCCAGGCAGATCAGACCTGCAGTTCTGGTGTTTGTTTCCATGTGACACAAGACATAGAAATTTATAAAAAAAGGAACTACACTATGCTAGCTACCTATAATTTAATAGGAATTTGTAAGAGTTATATGCCTCTATACATATCATAATTCTTATAGCATTAGTGCAACTCAAAAGTGTAAGTAATATCCTTACCTCAGGCGAGCTCCACCAGACACATTGCTGTGCACTGCTGTTAAAGTGATGGCAAATGTCTCAGGTTTATTTAGGCTTGGAGTAGCCTGAAATGAAATCATTTTACTTCTCTCCCCAGAGGAAAACATAACAGTACCTGAAAGGAGAATGATTGAGAGAGTCAAAATCACTAAACGGGAATTATCTTTTTACCTTGAAATACACTGACATAGGGAATTCAGTCCAATTCCACTCCACTGAGGTGAAGAAATCTTGATAAGGGCATTTCCTATAGAAAGCTGTCCTTCAGGGACATAGCACTGTGTCTGTGAAGAAAAGTTGTTTTTTTTCTCATAAAGTAAATATGTCCCTTACAGATAAAAATTGGATCACGCGATTTCATTCTAATGACTCTTCATTAATAAAGGAAACACGTAGAGGTACAAATAACTAAGGAGTGGTATCATCACTTATGCAACTGTCATATCTGTTGTCCTTATAGCTGTAAATAACTTGTTGCAGCAATTACTCACCAAATGGAGGAGTAATATTGCCTAGTTTAACAGAGTCAGTGACTAAGTCTGGTGGGCATCCTGAACTCCAGCTAACTATTACAGAGCCATAAACTCCTCTTCTGGTTATGAAAGCATGGCCTGTCCCTGCTACAATGTTTGTAAGTCGTAATATCACAGATTCAAAGCCAACCTGTGGAAACATAGTAGATTTTATCAGAAAATGGAACAAAAATGGACAATAACATACATGAAAGCACAGTACCTTTTGTAAAATGGGCATCTTACAATAAAAATGCATGCACATAGATAAATATATCTGCATGTATCTATGGACATATGAATATGTATATTTCCTTCACAGCTCTTAAATAATACTTGCAAATTTTAGATTTCTGGCAATTAGATTGCAGGGAAAAGGAACAAATATGACACTGTTTTCAGTTCATTTCAGTACTGAAAACAGTGAATACAGCAATCTGTGTGTCTTGTTTAGAAGAAAAATAAATCAATCCTGCCCTCAATGCTCAAAGGTAGCAACTGTACTACTCTCTCTATATGTATATATATAAAAATATATATGCACACATAAAATTAGGCCTAAAATAAGTTATTAGTTGTGTGTCCAGTGAAAATTAAGTTGTTGCCCCATGATACTGTTCACAAAATTATGGCTGCGCTGTAATCTACTTTTCTTTTTCTCTGAGCAGCAAATAGGAGTGAAGATAATTTGCATATTATAACATTAATGATAAATTGATATATGGCAGTATATTGTATATAATAATCTTTCTGTAAACAGTGTATACAGGAAGACTATTTGACTTAAATTTCATTGTAAATTAAAATCCAGAACAGTGCTTTAAGATAATTAAAATCGTTAAGTAAAAACTTCAATAAAATTTAAGAGTTAAAACCTCATCATGCCTTTGCCTAGCATAAAAAAGGGAATGGTAGCATATGTACGATNATATGTACGATATCAAAGTAGGCAAATTATCTTTTCTCACTCTCATACAAAATAGACAAATGGAAAATATATCACTCAATGATTACCTGCATTAACACCCAGCATATATTCCATCTCCTTTTGCACATAATACTGAATACATGCTATTATCTGCTTTGGGGTTGCCGTATTTAGAGAAACATCATCCAGATTTACTTATTTTCCTTTAAGTCTTAGTGTTTTAAGTCCTCTTTCATGTAAATATTTACACTACTTAAATTTAATAGATGAAGACCCCTTTTACAACTGTATTAAAACATTTCCATAAGAATTTGTATCAGAGGAAAGAACAACATCCAGCACAAGTAATAATAAAATATATCTCTTCTGTCATATTATTCATTACAATGAAAGCATGACTGAGTTCTTATAACAGGTATCTTCTGTAGTGAAGTGTACCTTTCTTCTGTGGTAGGAACATGACACCACAACTAGGCTACTGACCTGTGAATTGGCAGCTTCCTCAGGAATAAGCAGCACAGCAGACTTTGCTATTCCTAGTATTTTAGGCACATCCTTGGCACTTCCCCTAACCAGGCTTACATTAGTCAGTTCCAGAGTAAAATTCAAGCCCAATAAAATAAATGCCTTTGAGAGAGAGAATTTAATTAAAAAGGTAGAAATTTAACTCCACTAAAAACATGCTATCCAACAGTTCAAATAATTAACAAAACAACCTGCAGATTTTGTTTGCTTACATACAAAGCTGCGTTTTCAAGACAAGTGTTTTGTTGATTATGTTTCTCAAAGAATTATAGTTAAGCCATCAATATTGTGAAATTAATATGCCAGCATTTTTCTGGAATGTAAAGCAACTACTGCCATTTTAAAAAGTTGTATCTGACACATTGGGCCTTAGCTTGATTTTAATTCTTGGGATTAAAAACATTGAAGATGGTTGTAAGAGCATGTAAGAGTAGATGTAAGACTGTGATAATAATGACAAACAACAAGGAAACACAGAAGACTGCAGGTACATTTATCTTCTTCATTGTTCACAAATGATAGATCACTATTTACAATCCAAAAGAAACTTAAGAAAATATTTGCATACATATAATAATACATAATATTGAACTGAGAGTAACACAAAACTACAAGGTAAGGAAACATTAAATATTTGAACACATGCATAGCAGTGATTTTGGAATTACTATCAGAAAAAGTGATTTTCAAGTCGAGTTCTGCTCGATAAAGAGGAAATTCATAACAGCAAAAATCTTTTTTCTGCTTCTTCAAAGTTAATACTAGCGAGAGTTTTGTATCTTATTTGTATTGTGATGAAACAAATGGAAATAACAGATACCATAAAAGCTAAAAGAGTAATACACACCTGGCTGCTTATTGGCACTCTTTTTACTCCAAAGCTGGCACCATCCGTTATTGTGAGAAATCCTATCTCATTCTCAGGTTCAATTAGTGCTTCACCATGAGGGGATATGACACGGTACTCAACCATCACTTCTCCAAATGCCCCAGCATGCCGAGTTACATTAATCTGAACATATCGATCCAGGGCTTTTTCTACCAATACTGACTGCTGATCAGAGTACAGGGCAAACACTCCATAAGGATCATCATTTTCAAACACTGTGATCTTTGAAATTCCTTTCTCATGGTCTAAATCTGCTCCACCTTCCACTGAAATCAGCTGTACTGCATAGTTTTCATCCAGTTCTGGAACATCATCAGGTAACAGGTAGATAATTATTTCAGCTGTACTCTGCTGGTCAGCAATGACAATAGATCCCTCTGTCTCAAGCAAGTCACCTGTGATGTCAGATTCACTACGTATTTCCCAGTAAACCTGAAATTAGTATAGAAAATGGAAAACAAAAAAGAAAGAAAAATTACCCCCAAAATCAGAAAGTTGCATATTCAGGATTCAGTATAGACAGGATATGGAATAGACTGCTTTTAAATGGGTAAAATAAAAATTGTTTTGGGTATGTATAGGAAGAATATCCTACCACACAGACTATCTTTCAAAAGAGTGTGTTATTTCATTAACAGTGCTATGAATATGAATATTTCCTTTGTCTAGTTTCAGAAGATTTAGTAAAACTATATGGAATTTATGAACATTTTTCAAAAATTATTTCTATTTTCACACTAAAACACCCTTGCTGTTTTTTCTGTCTCTAATATTCCTCACATGAGAAAGGAATGAAGAACTCTCATTAAACACAGAAAGTGTTTCTATTAATTGATCGATTTATTTTAAATTAAATGAGTTCCTGTTAAAATGCTGACTTCTAAACAACTTTCAGTAAAAAATAATCTGCATGATAGTTCAGACAAATCTGATTCTGTCTAAAAAAATAAGGTGTGATGATATCAAAGACAACACTCTATGAAAGTACTGTCTCTTCTGTTCTCCCATCAAGAGCAAATGGGGAGAGAAAGGAAGTGAGAGCAGAGAGCAGTACTGTTTTTCTTTTATTTCCCCTGACCAGAGAAGACTGAATTTTACTCTCCAAACCACAACTACTAGGGCTAAGCCTGTCCTAAACTCAGCCTAAAAGGCAACGTTTAAAAAATTTATTTGAGAAACAAGCAATTGAAAGGCACAGAATGAGATGTTTTTCCATACATTGACACTGAGGATGATTTCAGCATTATAGTCTTTATTAGGAAAAGAGTGAGAATACCGTTATGTTCCCCAGAATGCCTTGAATTCGTTTGACAAACAGTGTAATACTTTGTGGTCCTTCGTCTCCTGAGGGCTCTGAATAGTTACTCTCAGTTAATGATTCAGGAGCAAACTGTACAACTCCATTGGGATCACCAAACTTCTCTATCTGTAAAAAGGTAAACAAACATTTAAAAAACTAGAAATGTAGTGTGAGTTCTATTCTTGTTCAAACTACTGAGATTTTCACCGATAGATGCTACAAGGGCACATATTGGTTAGTTCTAAAAATAGCAGAGAAAGTTTTGAATGTGCCTTTTTCAGTTTTCAGTTCCCCTGTCCAAGAAGGAAAAGAACAGAGTTTAATTACAAATGCTGCATCTGAATATTATGATTCTAAAGAAGGAAATGCTCAGGCACCTTGAGCTACTATACAGAAACTCTTCTAACACTACAAGTTTGCAAACTCAGCTCTATGGGAAAGAGAGCTCATCCACATCTACCTGCGTAAACCATTAGCTGCAACAAAAATTTCGGGTAACCTAGCTTCCTGAGGGGACTGTGTAAATAAGAGGTAATTCCATCAACACCTTACAGACCAGATAATAAAATATAAGCACAATTTCTAGAACGGATTTTTTGAGGGATCCTTATAGCAGCTTTATAAATAATTCCTTAGTTGCAGTAGCCCTAGAGCACTAATTTGTCTTTGGTAACTCTCAAAAATATCTGCATTTCTCTTGCACTGTGAGAAGTCAGATTTTGTCTCTTCCTCTGAAGAAGATGTCAAGTGTGACAAGAGTCCTCCTTGCAACTGCTGAGGGGTCGGAGCATGGTACTGTGTGGGCGTGTCCAGATTGCTATTACCTACCACACACACGATGGTTGGTGCCAGCCAAGCAGACCAGCCAGGAGAGTTTGTCCATTGTGTGAGCTCAAACAGCCTAACAGAAGCTGATATGGGTAGTGCTGCATACCTTTTGGCCCTGGTACAGTGAAAACCATGAGAGAGATAAACTCAAGGCAAGAACAGAAGTGAAGATGTTATGTCTGGTCACTCTGACCCTCTGATGCTGACTGCTCTGAAGGGAAGATATAACAAGGACTTTGCTGGTGAAAGCAATAACAAGGACATTATTAATGTAAGAAGGATTATCAAGAAGATTATGTTTCTAAAGGAGACCAGGACAAATGGGTCTGAGTGGAAATTTTTGTATGAACATAGTGACCTATAAGTACTGGTAAACTGGTGTAATAAACTGGCTTTGCTTTGCTGGCATAGCAGAGTCGGTGCCTATCAACCCCCACAGTCCATCACTGCTTTTTGCTGTCTCAGGATCTGGGAAGGAGTGTGTGTGTGGATGATTTGTCCATCATTGTTTTTCGTTTACACAGGGGAAAAAGACATTTTGTCTTTGTGTCGGTGGAGCTTTGGTGGTGAGCACCCTCTGGTGCTATTGTATATCTTTGTATATCTTTGTTATTATTATTGTTGCTGTTACTGTTTGTTTCTCATGTCATTGGTGTTTTCAAGTAAAATTTTCTTATCTTGACTGAAGAACTCTGCTTTTTGTCTCCCTCTCATAAGAGGAGGTAGGGGAAGGGAAGCAGTTGAGTGGGGTTTAATTTCCAGCTGGGTTTAAACCACAACAGATGAGAAACATATTGATATATAGAAATGAGGGCTCAATCCCTCTCTCTCCAAAGAGAATGGTAGAAAACTGTAACTAAGAGAGCCAGCTCAGTGCTTTTATGCTGATTTTTATTGATAGATTCTCCTCCCTTTTTCTTTCAGAATTGAACATAATATACCAGAACAGTGCAAAGGTCAAAAAAGTTAAATGACAAAGTAATCATTGTGATTAATTTTTAAAAGCTTTGCAGGATAAATACTAGTAACAACAGAAATCTCTGAAGAAAAAGAAGCAATAGTAACTTACTATTAATGTAATGCTGTTTGCCTTAGAATCTATTTCTGTTTCACCTTTCATAAGGCTCAGTCGAATAATGAAAGTTTCCTGAACTTCAACTTCTTCATGAGGATAGATTTGTAGATTAATTGTTCTCAGATCTCCTTCTCCTTCTTCAAAATAGAATGATCCGTTCACAGGGTCACCAATGTCACTATTCAGAGGAGACAAAATCTCTTCTGCATTGGGCCCCAAAATGTCCCAGTTAATCTGCCGAAGAGATCAGTTTCAGATTTAGAAGGGTGATATATTATAACAGCATCCCAAGGGGAGAAGGGACATAGTACCGAAAGTACTTAGCTATGTTTAAATCTTTGCTGTTGTTATGACAGAATAGTCATAATTAATTCTATGGGGCAAAATATAGAAGCATTTGGAAAAGTAAACATAACAATTTACAAATGGGAATTTTAAAGTGTTAGTCACAATGCCAGTTTATTAAATTCTGGAATAATAATAGAAAAGAAATTAAGATTTCTTTAACGTATAGCAAGAATCACACAGGCCAGTGTCTATTTCTCTTCTTTTCATGACTTGTTTTGCAAAACTTCCCACATAAGTATTCATGATCAAAACCATTTCATTTGAAGTGTGATGTCAAGTCTAAAAATGACAAATATTTTCTATCATAGAAGTCTTTAATACTTCAGACTATGAAGAAAATTATGAAACCTTCATATTTCTTCAGCCTGATTAAAAGCTATAGCATTTCCAGTAATTCCCACAAATTACATTGCTTTTAAGGAGGTCATACTCAGAACTTTACAATTATTATTTTAGCAACTTAAGTGTTTTCCACTTTTATCCAATGACTTCTAGAAAAAGTCAAAGACTGAGGCAATTTTTATATGTGGAGGAGTTCATGGTTTTTAATGCAAATTTTCTAATTATTTGACAATATGGTGAAAGGACACCATGTTTTGTATTTATATCTTCACTTTATAAGTGGGCTGTATAGGGTAAAAAAAGACTCTAGAAAACTCATAGTAAGCGATTTCCATAATTAAATTAAACTAGTAGTAGTACATGAAGTTGACTATAATTTTGGTGAGATTAGGAGCTAGTTCAAAACAATGTACACAATACCATAATAAAAGAAGGCAAGCAGAAGGAGAAAGATGATTTTAAAAGGGTAACAACATTTTCTGTTATAATGCAGTTATATGCAATTCATGTTTAATAAAAAGCTATAATTATCCTATTAGAAATCAGTCACTAAGAAAGCTCTCAAAGCACAATGCAGGAGCTTTTTCACATAGTCACTTTTTGACATAGTTCAGTCTTCGACACACAAGACCCACCTGCGCCTCCACCAACCTCCCAGTCCTTTCCACCACCAGGGACACTGTTGTGGTTGCATCAGGGTTAGGAAGAATAATTTGGCTTTGGTTGAGAAATCGGACCATGCTCTGGGGAGAATCACTTTTTGCAATGGTGATCTGGCTTACCAGGTGGAGCCCCAAGACTGCTCCACCAGTGGCTCCTGTCAGTTGGATTTCAAATTGCTCTGCAAATTCACTGCACAGAAAAAGAAAAAGACATTCTGAGATATCAGAGAGAAAAGAAAAAATATTAAAACTGTACTTAGTCACTCAATCATGTATCCAACTGGATCTGTTTAAAGGAATAAAGAAATCATCTCCATAGGTGTAATGTAGAAAAATATTTCAAATATCACCATTCTGAGATTCTATCATTATTCTACTTCCTACTAGTGTTAAGTTAAACAAAAATATGGCAAAATATTATATTCTTCATAGCAGTACTGTTGACACCAACATTTCTTATAATGTAATTAAAAACCGTATTGCATACTATTTAACAGGAACTTTGACACTAATATAACAGGGCTTTTTTCCCCCTTTAGGTGATTTCCTCCCTTAGGTGATTTTTTAGCCCTGCAGAAATTTGTTTTTCAATTCCCGCTCTATACACACATGTGTAGATTTTTTACTGCATGATAAAAAAGACATTATCAGAAGTAAATTGGTGAATAAATATCTAAAAATTTAATTACCTTTCTTCATCATTTAAAATAGAGATATAAATAAAAGACTGGTTCTGTCCATGATAAAAAATTACAGTATTATTATGAACGACATAGTCAACACCATCATGCAGCGCAGAAATACTTCGAGAAAGAAAATCAGCTGTGACATTGCCATAAGTTCCATGCTTTCTCAAAACAGGAATCATGATTAATCCAGCATCCTCTTCCACTATAAAAATAATTGAGAAAAAGTTATGCTATTTCAAAACTCATGCCATAGACTTATCTTCTAAACTATAGTGAGAACTTAAGGTAAACTTACCCTGTAGAAGGACATACTGAGGATCAAATTCTATGACACCTCCAGCATTGTCATTTTTTGCAATAGTGACCCATACTGTGGAGATATTTCCTATTATTGGAGGTTGATCCACCTGTAGACCATTCTCTCTTACAGTAAAATCAAATCCACTTGCAAGAACATAAAAAAAGAACCCAAACAAAAAAATACATTTTTAACTTTTTGTGAAAGTATAAAAATGTGTGTGTGACTATTTGTCAATTACTGCAAATAACTTTATTTTCTGACAGTTACTACCAAAAACTTTTTTGTCACATTTATTCATATTATTATGTTTGCAAGAATAGTATTATTATTTCTAGAAAATACCTTTCATTTGTTCTTTCTCATTTCATCTTTTTATTGAAATTTCTTTTGACTTGACAATTTGTATCCAATGTGTGGATCTTAAGCTTTAATAAATCTTAATTAGCAACATCTTTATACTAATGTTAAAATAATTGGGTTTATCATACATCCATTTTCTGTTATGATTGTAATTATATCTATCTTACAGAATTTTACAGTAAAACAGATGAAATGTCTACCAGTGACTTTATTAAGGTAGATCAGAATCCAAATATAGTTTGCTTTTCTAGCTTGTTTTTCTGCTTGTAACAGATCAACTGGGAATTTTAACTTTACCTTCCTTGGAGTTCCACTTCAGTAATCATCAATGAAAAATTTTCAGGGCCTTCAGGAAAGTCATCATCATGAATTTCAATCAAAATAATTTTACTTTCCTCCTCTGGTTCAAACACTATTTCCCTTACTGTGGGAGAAAAATCCATTCCTTCTTCTGCAGTCCCATTCATTATCTGAAAGCAAAGACGCACTCTGCCATAGGATCCCCTGGAACGCACAACTGTGATGTTAACCTGAGGGAAAAAGAATATTTTCTTTTAAAATTGGCCTTGTTTTCTGTTACAGTTGCCTTTAAGAGCCATTCTAAAGGCACCTTTTCAATGGTTCTCTCAGGTAGCATCAATATGATTTATCAAGTACAGAGTACATGTAATTTAGCAGATAGCCTCAGTCATTTTAGAGACTGATTTATTTTCTTCCTAAAGTTGAACATAATTCTAACAACAATGTTGATATCTATCAGTAATTTTACATAAGAAAGAATTTTAATCCAATACCCATTTTTCGTCCTCTGTGGTTTGTAATAACTCATGGGAAAATGAAAACTCTCCATATGGATAATCACTGGCAGCCATGGTAATATTTGCTGTGCTGCTAGATTCATTTATGAGACCTCCATCACTGATTCGGATTAGTTGAAACTGGTAGTAATGCTTCTCCTCAGGACAGTTGTCGTCTACAGCCTACGGAAAACAACCAACAACAGCTAAAAGGATTTAAACCATCTCCAGAGAGAGATATATAAGTAATTTCTAGCCAAGATCCTAAGAAAATAAAAGAAAGTACTCAAAATAGCTACTGGAGTCAGATCTCTCATATACCTGTATTAGAACAACTGCTGCAGACTGCCTATCTCGCATGGTCAAGGTCCCCGATACCTCAATAAATTCTGTCTGATGAGAAGGTGTTATATTCCAATATATTGTGATCTCCCCAAAAATCCCTGGGCCACGTACTAGGCTGCAGGTAAGGACACAAACATAGATATTATTTTTACCTTTAGTATTTAATATCCAATACAGAGATAGTATATCATACTATTGTGTATGGAAGAAATGTTATCAGCACTATCAAAGCTTGAGTTTTAATGTACTTAATCACTATTAAGAACATGAGAATTCCCTTTTCAGGCATTTTCAGAACATCTCTGAAGTTCTCTTTTATTTCTCTCTGTTGGGAGGCATCTCAAGCTGTATTTTTACCAAGAGGTCTATCAAGTCTCTCTCCATGTGTAGCCCAAAGATGTGATCTTAAAACTGATTTGTCTTGGTTCTGTTCTGCTTTTCTAGAGACAGACATGCAAAATAGAAGGGAAATTGGAGTCAGGATAATGTCAGGGACAATTTGATTTATAAGGCAGATGTAGGATCCCAGAATATTTCTTTGAGTTTTTCTGAGATATGTTCTGTTAACTAACGTAGGTTTGGATTTTCAGTTGGGGACGGAGTCCATGACCTGTGGAAGTGGTTCTCTATGGGGACCTGGCAGAACCAGTTAGCTGGCTAGTTTTGAAGATTAACGCCCAGTTAAACCATTTAAAGGGTTGGATACGCCTTTGTGAAAACACATTTAACAACAGGCAAGCGCATTGGGAGCTTTCTTACTTCCAGCCTTTGAGCTGGTAAATGGGCACTGGCTAGGCCAGCCCTGCACAGCCCACAGGGCCAGGTTGGCCCAGGGTGTGGCTCGGCTTAGATTCCTGCTGCTGCCAGGCCATGCCACTGGGAACATCCCAACAGTGTGAGCAGCCATGCAGCCAGGACAACTGCCTGGAGCAGTGCCAGGAGCAGCCCCAAGGTCGGTGCTGGGAGCAACCCTGAGACCAGGAGCAACTAGGGCCAAAGCAGCCCTGTGGCCAATGCCATCTTGGTCTGGGAGTAATGGATTTGATTTGCTTAGCTGCTTTAAGCCAGCTGTGCTGTGGACTGAAGGACAAAAGCAGAGGAAGCAGGTGTTTTTCCTTTTTTTCTGGCGCCCCACATGAAGGAAAAGCACAGGGTAGCACCAGCAGCCAGTGCAGCTTGCGCAGTGCCGGTGGGGACCACGTGGTCAGCAGTGAGAGCAGTGAGCAATTCCTCAAATGCAGAGCCTGGATGAGGTCAACCTTTCAGTGCTGCAGAACTCTATAAAAACTGTTTCAATAATAAAGCCTGAGAACAAATGAACCTATGAACACCAATTCTCTCCTGAATCAGGAGGGGGAGAAAGGGCGAAGACATGTAGAGAAAACAGCATGGAACACTGAGGTCAATGAAGAAGGAATCAGTCTAAATGGGAAGGGATTGAGGAGATGCCTTAGTCTTGGGCTGAAGTTCTTTTGTAAGGCATGGAGTAGCTGTGATCCAATGAGAAGTCTGAACAGAGAGAAATGAGACAGATGAGAAACCTTGCCCCAGGAATGGAAGAAGAAAACCTGTTTCCCAGAAAAGGATGAAGAGAACTTTTGTTTTATGCTAGAACAGCTCATCCTTAAAATAGCACCCCAATAAGTTGACAGGGTCTATGAAAGCAGCTGTGTGAAAGCTGCAAGGCATGGGAGGAACTTTCACACTGCGAACAGATTTTCCTTTCCCTGCAGCTGATTGTCTGTGACACTAAAGCCGCAAGAGAACTATTTCTTGTGGAGACAGTCTTCATGGCATGGCAAGAGAGACTCCTCTCCCTAAGTGAACTGAAGAATGATTATTTTAGAGGCCGTAAACTGACTGAAAGTCCCACGTTTTGTCTCTTCCCCTTGCCAGTGGGAAAGAAAAGTGGGTGTGGGGGGAGGAGAAGTGTTGTGAAGGTTTATTCTGATATTTCTTATTATTTTTCTTTTAATTCTGTTAATAAAGTTTTCTTTCTACCCTTTAAAGTTCTGAGCCTGTTTTGCCCTCCTCCCAAGCCATATCTCACAGCAGGAAATAATAATAACATATTATTATTAAGTAAATAATTCTAGTGGGTACACTGGTGATTGGCCAGCACTAAACCCACTACATCTGTCTGCTACTTGTCTAAAACCCTACTAATAACATAATGCTTGGAGAAATAAGTCACAGTAAAGATTTGTCTGCACATTCTGCACATAAAACAATCTTAAACTACTTCTTGCACAAAGAATCATGGTGTCTTTCGGGCTTCTTAGGCCAGTACCAGAAGCTGTTCTGTTGCTTTATATTTGCTGAAAGTGTCATAATCTTTTTTCCCTATGCTCTTAGAAGATTCTTCTAAGAATCTAAAACTCTTCATTGTGTTTTCAGTTGACTGAATAAAACAATTGCATCTTGTTTCCACCAAAAACCTCATACCCATATTGTTTATGCTAGAACATAGCAATTTGCTGAAATACTATTCAGGCACAAATCCTGAATCAAGTTCTTGAAAGCACAAAACACCTTCAGTTGTCGCATTTCCTTACCCCTTTCCTTTGATTAACTTCCTCTTTCCTTTGGTGCATCGATGTTGTAAATAACTTGAAGATAGAGAGGAATATTTGGACCTCCCCATTAATACTGAAAGGACATGTGCATGGCATATTCTGCCCTTCCTTAAAACCAGTCACCTAGTTTTTAAAATAGTTCTGATTATAGAAAAAAATAAAATAAATAAATAA
>VZTT01075376.1:1528-16014 GCA_013400855.1 Buphagus erythrorhynchus | reverse complement strand
GGGTGGGGAGGCCCTGGCACAGCCTGAGAGGCTGTGGCTGCTCCATCACTGGAATTGTTCAGGGCCAGGTTGGACAGGGCTTGGAGCAGCCTGGGATGGTGGAAGGTGTCTCTGCCCTGGCAGGGGGTGGAATGGGATGATCTTAAAGGTCCCCCCAAACCCAAACCATTCTGTGATTCCATGATTTTTTGGCAGAGGGGTGTTTGGTAGCTGGACATCAATAAAAGTTGCTGTGTATTTTTAGGACTGGGGAAAGCTGTCCACTGGAACAATCCACACGCAGTTTGCTGACTGTGGCAGAGTGCCTGTCACTGAAGAATCACTGGAAATACTTCATGAGATAATTTTTTTTCCAAAGGAAGCACTCTGGTTTGAACAAGCATTAATTCAGAGGAATCCAGTGGCCTTCATTAGGCAGGAATTGGGAGCAGGTTATGAGAACAGCTCCTGCTAGATTTGTTCTGGATAAATACAGAAACCCTGTGGCTGCAGGCAGGGGTGAAGGGAGGGGTGAACCAGGCAGCACAACCTGCACACTGCTTTGGCTGTGCTGTCTGTGTGCTCCCAGAGAGGTGAAAAGGCTATTTTTACCTCACCTATCCCTCCTTCCCATATTCAACACTTTGTTTTTTTCATTATTAACATTATCAGTGTGAATCCTGGCTGCCCTCAGCAGCACCAACCGCAGGGCAATCAGACTTTGCAAACAGCCACCAAAATGTGTCTCAGCCAATTCATTGCCAAGCCTTTTGCTTTAACTCTGGCCTATAAGAGCACCATCAGCCACTGGGAAACTTAAACCCATTACAGAGTGAGAATGTAATCAAGCAGCATCAGCTTTATTGCAGTCCCTTGGCATTTGGAAAGTGGCAGGTGCCCACTGGGTCTTGTTGTTTAGGGGAAGCAAAGACTCTGGGAAGGCTTTATTGCTTCATTCATTTGTGTGGAGAAACCAGAATGGAGTTAAATTCCTTAAGTGAAAAATTCAGGAAAGAAAAAATGGGAAAACACAGAATGGGGCTGGAGTAAGAGAGAGATTTCCAAGATTTTTTTTCTTATTCAGTGTTGATAGTCACCTTCTTACTTAACACCCAGAACAGAGTTCTGATGGTCACTTTACCAATCCTTAACTTGATTTCTGACGTCTCATGTGCAGTCTGAGAGCGTGTCAGTGACTGGGTACTGGTGCCTGGTTAATCCCAGGGATAGCAGGGGGGACCTGCAGTGCCTTCTGCCTGTTCTGTTTGGCAGCTGTTTCAACAGCAAATGCTAATTCCTCTCTCAATGTTTTGCTCTTTCTGGGAATTTAAAAATAACTTGCCTAATGAAGCAGTGCTGAGCAGCTCATATGTCCAGACAGATAGGAGTGAAATGCTTCAGTTCAGAAAGCAAAGTCGTCCGTGGTGGCAGTGCCTTTGAACAAGTCCCCCAAGGCCCTTTTTCAAATAATCCCAGGACTGGCTGAAATTAATGCTGGAAGAAATTCAGAGGAAGGGGGGAGAATCACGTCAAAGAACCTGGGACTTGGGAAGACATTTCTGGGTGAGCTGTAATCAGGCCCATCCTATGACATGCCTTTAGCAGTGCCATTTAATTACTCCTTTACGGACAGGGTTTGATGTATGTGTGCTGTAGCAGGGACATCCAGAACATGAAAGAAAAACGTGGCACTCACTGAAGGCTTTTCAAAGATCAGTGGAGCTCCTTGTCCCTTGTTAGAGCAACGAGAAGCTGAGCAGAGTGACAAAACTGCCTATCCAAGGGCAGCCACCAAAGCATGAGCAGAGACAATTACAGACTATGGCAATTTTCAGCTTCTTCCTCAAAAACACCTTGTTTTGTTACACATCTTTGATTTTCTATCTCCTGGACCTGGGGGTCACCATCCTCATTTAAGTTTACTCTGCAATGAGCTCATCTGCCTCAACAGGACAGGACACATGAGAACCCATGAAGGTTGAACATCCAACAGGAGCTGGAGGAATGGTTACAAAAGGAGCTGGGCATGATATGCTGAGAGGCAAAATTGCTGTGGAAAAGCAGCATGGGGGACAGGGAGATACCTGGCTTCTTCCTTTGGACCAAGACTGGAGTCACAAAATCTCTCCCTGCCCACTTAGAGCAGCCTTAGCCTCTTGCATTGATTTGCTACATTATTGTTTTCTTGATCTAAAATTAAATCATTTGTGGTGTCATAATACTTATCAGAGTATAAATGCTAGTCTTTCTAATATTTCAGTGATAAAATCCTATTTTTTCCCCAGCTAGATGAATGATGATTACATTCTTCAAATCAACTCTTATTTTCTTTAATTGCTTCTGATGCCTTTGGCACTGTTGAGTGACAGGCATCCATCCTTGTGTGACTGCTCTCCATCCTTGGAGGCTGTTGGGGGAACTCAGCAATGTCCTCATCTCCACAAGAGGAGATAATTGGTCCAAAAAAACCTGGTGATTTTATTTGGGGCAGAGATGATGAGGAAAGCATCCATCAGAAGAGTTCTCCATGCAGAGATTCACAGTACAACCCTATGTTAACCCTACAAAGACCATAAGATCTGTATCATATACAGCATATCCATGTGTTTTCATTGAATTGTTCTTAGAGTACAATTCATCATTCCCTCAAGTCCTGCATCAAATATGCCATGCTGCAAAAGGATGAAATGAAGCCAAACCACAGGGATCCTGTTACTTTGCTCTGTGCTCCTGCCAGGGATATGAAGGACTTCCACCACTAGGATTCAACTGCTAAAACCCAGGAGCTTCTGTCCCTCTGTACAGAATAAAGAATTCCAGCATTATCCTTCATCCTTCTACCAGGAATGTGGCCTGTGTGATGGCCAGGGCAGTTCAGGCACAGACACATTTCCTTTTTTTGTGCTGGAATCATGACCTAATTCATAACTGTAGCCCTAAAATTAAACTGGTGATTGCTCCCAGCTTGGCCACACAGCCATTGTTCTCCTTAACCAACACGAGTCTCCACCTCAGCAGGTTCCCTGTAGGATGGCAGACTTCACACACTTGGCAATCACTGAGAGATCTGCACCTTTCTGTTCTCAAATCCCAACCCTAACATCAAACAGCCTTGGCCAGAGCTGTGCAGTGATGGTCTCACTCAGCAGGAGCTCTGTGGAGCTCTTGGATCCAGTAAGAACAGTGGAGTGACTTTTCAGCTCCTGGTTTCCATCATCTTGGTGTCACAACCCCAGCAGAGACTGGAAGCATCACAGAGGGGTCCTGCCAGGCACCCACCTTGGAACAGAGCCAGGGCAGAGCAGGTGCCTCAAGCCCAGGATCCAGACTGTGTCCTCAAGGGACTTGGGGTGATGCTAACTCCCTCTGGGCACAGGGACAACTCCAGGCACTGCTGGACAGGTTCCCCTCACTGAACACCACACCAGGGGCTCATTTCAACAAGAAAGATCCTAAATGGTCTCCACAGCCAATGCCAGCATTTTGCAGTGTTATCTGATGGGAGATGAAGGAGGGATACATTCCTTAAAAATAATCCTTCTGGTGGAAAATAATGTGATTAAGCAGGCTGCCTAATTCTCCCCCTCAGTATTAAACTGCCCAATTTATCCCTGGCTGCAGCTCTGCCCCTGTCCTGGCCTGTGTCCCCTCCTCTGCTGCAGCAGGGGCTGGTGTCACATAGCCCTGTTTTAGCAGCTGCCTGCTGTAAAAATGTGCCCTTATCTCAGACTGCAGTTTATGCTCAGTCTCTTTATTTCCCTTCATGTAATCATCAGACATTTCTGCGTTTTGTCGTGATAAATACCAGACTGTTGAATCTCTGGGGCTGCCAAGAAATGCATCTCAACATAGCACAAATAGAGCTGCTATTTTTTTTTCATTCTTTCCTTTAGTTTAACATTTATTCCTGCTATTGTTGTCCTTAGGAGGATAAAGAGGGCCGCATCTCACTAGCGAGTTGCTCCAAATAGATTAAAGATTAAATAACATGATAACCAAAGGCTATGAAGACTATATTAATGTATTATATTGAGATAGTCAAGCAAAGATGTGATAATGTGCTATTCATTATACAGGTGTGCCAGTGCTCACTACAGGATAAAATTAGATTGACTCATCTGCAGGTCATGTACCTTCTACAGCTTAGAACTGGCAGAGCTTTGCTTCTCTCTGTGCTGAGACAGGAGCACGTCAGTCCCAACCCTGCCTGCAC
The DNA here is from genome assembly GCA_013400855.1 of Buphagus erythrorhynchus. Classification (NCBI taxonomy): domain Eukaryota; kingdom Metazoa; phylum Chordata; class Aves; order Passeriformes; family Sturnidae; genus Buphagus; species Buphagus erythrorhynchus. Next base: position 11,822 of record VZTT01075376.1, on the reverse strand, counting down.
ACAGAGGTGTCTGTGCTCACACCACACTGCACAGTGCTAGCCAAGAAGGATCCTGCTCACCACAGCCTTGGCATTTTTCCCACTCACACTCTTTAAATGCCACAGGTTTCTCTTTCCCCTGCTCCCAGAGAAGAGAAGATGCACGTTGTGCAAAGAGATCCTGATGCTGGGCACCTCCCTGGAGTGGTGACACTGAGAGGCAAACCCAGCTCACATAGTCACTGCCAGGCTGCACAGTCAGCACAGCTCTGTGTTCCCTGTTTTCCCTGATATCCACATCCCAGCTTCCAGCCACGCTTCTTGAGGCACATCTGTCACACACCTGAGCTGTAAAACACCTCTTGCTCCTGAGAGCTTTAAGTACTTTTCTCTCAGTGAGTGGATTTGCTGTCTGGAACTGCCTTTATCACCACTCACCCCTGTTGTTATTTCCATTAAAAGGCTGGAAGCCTAATACTGCATAATCATGTAGTCTGAGATCTCAAAATGAAATCTGAGGGTAAAGAAAAAAGAAGTGCAGGTATAGACAAGAAGTAGAAGCGTCTCTTATGCTTCTTGTGGAAAACAAAGAGATGGAAGATGTAAAATTCCACAGAAACTCACTTGTGTTTGTTCAAGGGATCAATAAGAGCCTGCACTGTCACTTTGGCTGCCTGGGTTATCTCCCTGGGTGACTCATCTGCAGGAAATGCTCTCAGATGGGTGCCCTGTAGGTGCATCAGCTGGCTGGTCTCTCTGGATAACAATCACTTCCCCTTCTGCATTTTAAGTTGGCTCAGTATATAAATTTTAAAAGAAAAATCCAGTTAGGAGTTGTGATACCTTGTGGTATCACACAAAAAGATAAAAACCATTCCATTTTAGCACTGTCAAGAAAATGAACTCCATCCCACCCAAAACCAGCACACTGTCCCAGTCCTGGGATGGGGAAGGCTCTTTAGTGACAGCAAATGCTACTGGAGAAACAGAAACCCAGACACTTGTTTTGCATTCAACTTGTTGGAGCTTGGTATTTTTGGAACACTTTTTTTTTTCTTCTCAATTAGATGAAATTTGTCACAGAGTTCAAAAGTTATGGAAATGGTCCAAAAGACAGGCTGGTGATGCAATTGCAGAAACTCTCTTTTCTTAGCAAATCAACTTAAATCCCCTAATGACTGGAGAAATGATGCCACAGCCCATTAGCTGGTGGCCACTTACATTCCAAGGTCGCTGTCACTGATGAGAGGGAGAGGATGGCTGAATCCTGCCTTTCTCATAATTAAAGCTCATGAGCTGGAGACTCATTTATAAGGTGCTCTTTTCTATTGATCTGTAATGCCACTTTAGAGATTCTAACTAATATTAGATTTTCATCAGCTCAGATTTGGTCGTGGAGACTGCTTTCAGCTGAAAGAATTGAGTTAACTGCCTCTTGCCTTTTTCCTATTTATATTTTAACTGCATTGTGTGAGAATAATGTAACACCTTCATTCAGACAGAATTAGTCACTGACTTTATGTCGAAATCTTCAGCTTGTAGTAATCTCACCCACATTCAGCCAGGCAGGTAAGCACATACTGAAGTCTACAATTAAAATCCTTAATTAAATCCTTAAATTAAGCACATACTTAAATGCTTTGCTAAAGAGGGATATAATCTCCAACATGCTCGAGATAAACTGTATGTTTAAGTGCTTTATTGAACCAGTGCTTTTGCTGCAACACAAAAGTACATTTGCCAAGCAAAAGCTGTTCCTATAGGTGTAATTCCATAAAAACTGGGGGATGGGGGAGCCTGTGGGCATTTATCAAGATAAACCACACAGAATCTGTCCTGACAGCTCACACCTGGAATGTTGGGAGGTGTAAGAAACCTCTGGGATGGGATGTTACCAGTGGATCAGCTGTGCAGAAGCTGGACTGTGTTGGATGTAATATAAATCCAGTTTGGATGGCTGCTGGGGTCTGCATGGCTGACATTTTGGGCAGCTTTGGGCTCTGTGTTGACTTTGGGAAAGTTAAATATATTTCTAAGTTTATTTATTTATATATTTAAGAGAAGCACTTATGAATACCCCAGACAAAGAAATTCCCATTTTTTCCCCTACTGACTTCCTTGCATGAAGAGACACAAATACATCCACAATTTAAGTCATTACCTGACACCTTCTAGTGACCTCCAGCCTGCCAATGCTGCAGGTGTTCTAAACTATCCTGTAGAATTGTCTGTAAAATTGCTGCTTTGCAATGTGGTGAAGGCCACTAACCAAGCCCAGAGACACTGAGGAAAGGCTGGTGTCACCCAGGGCAGGTTTGTCCCCAGGGCAGGTTTGTCCCCAGCCAAACTCTCCCCAGAGACAGCAGCTCCCACAGGCAGGACAGAGAAGCTGGTGATATTAAATTACATCCCAATTAAAATCTGACTCTGCCCTCATTCACAAGGAGAAGCCACTTGGCCATGCACAGACATGGATGACAGTTCATCCAGAAGCTGCAAGTGTTTTAATTATATGTGCTTTTATATAATATAAATACAGCAGATAAACACAACCCCATTTAACAGGTCCTTTCTGTAGCATTACTGTGGTGGATGAAGGCTCTGCTTGTTTAATTAAATGTGTTTTGGTACCACTCATGCCTAGTGTGGGGTTGTGTCAGCACTTCAGAAAGCAACAAGATTGAACAGGGTCCCCAAAAGGAGTTTTTGAGCAACATAACCTTGATTATGGAGAAAACGTGCAATAATAGCTCAGAGAAACAGCAGCCTTCCAGTTTGTTCCAAACCCCATCCAACCTGGCCTTGAACACTTCCAGGACAGGGCATCCACAGCTTCTCTGGGCAAACCTATGCCAGGGCCTTGTCACCCTCAGTGTCAGAAATTTCTTCCCTACATTTAGTCTGAATCTACCTTCTTTCAGTTAAAACCATCGCCCCAAGTCCTGTGGCAACAGGACCTGCTAAAAAGTCTCTCCCAAGACTTGCACTAAGGAGCTGGAACTATTTCCAGCCTGTGGGTCACAGGATTGATCCCACATAGGACAGACCTGATGTGGGATCTTGGCCCACCCCAGCCCTCTGTGTGTTTTATTTATTGGACAGCTTCTAGATTAAGCTCAGCCCTTCTCAAAGCCGAGCTGCTGATGGCCCCACTCCAGCCCTGCCCTGCTCTGGGCTCCTGCCACTGGCATCCACACCACTGGAAGCACTGAAATCCCTCCTGTGCCCCATTTTACTCATCTGAAACCCCTCAGTGAACACAGGCAGCTTGTAGAGCCACCAGCTCTGCTTTTGGGGATGATTTTCCAGCCCCTGCCAAGGGATCCAGTTGCTGAACACAGTGTTCATGTCTTGCTTCCTGCTGGAATGACCCAGCCTGAATTAATGCCCCCCTCCTTCAAGTGCTAATAAAAGGAACTGTCGTTTTTAAAACAACTAAGTTTTATTCCTTTCCCAAAAGCAATTGAAGACAGTGGCATTTCACTGCTCCTTCCCAGGAAAAGGCCAGTCTAGGAGTGTGCTGGGACACTACTGGGACAGGGACCTTGCCCAGGGACACTGGGCTGGGCAGAGGCTCCAGCCCCACCTCTGCACCTGCAAAAGGCAAAGTCTGAGCTCTGTGCTAACTTGGTGGAATTCCCATTCCTCAGTTAAAAGCAGCCCCACTTTACAGCAGAAGTGATCCAAGCCTTTTCTCCCTTTTTTCCCACTTTTCCCCATCCACAGCCACACCTCTATCCCTGATGAGCTTCACACTAACGAGCAGCAGCCCAATTAAGCTGGGCCTGGAGTGCCCTGGGAGGGGGCAGCCAGACAGATCCTCACCTAGAGCAGCGATTTGGTTAAAGAAACGATTCCTAATATTCAATAAATGGCAGTTTTAATTTCTTCTTCATACATGATCTTAAAATGAGATTTTAAATTTTTTTTATTTGTTCCATAAACAATATAACAAAACTCAGCAAGTTAACAATATGACGTTTTCACCATACAGAGTCAGTCACAAATATTTAAAACCTTTGCAACAAGAACAACAAAACCCAAAATATTACAAGAATAATTTACAAGAGGATCTATAAAACAGCAAAGCGCTCACAAATTTTCCAGTTTCCTTTACACAATATCACTACACTCTTTCACAACATTTCTTTTTATTACAAAATTCCCAACAAAAGTTTAATTTTTTTCTTTGTATTTTGGTTTTTAAAACCAGAAACTCTTAAGTATACATCCTTTTATTAACACCCGAAGGTGCAAAAAAAGGGAAACCTCACACATACAAACACTTCACAGCACTTTTCTAAGAAAAATATACACTTACAAAATATTTTACAAATTGGCACACTTAAAAATATACAAGATTTTGTAGGCGTCTTAGAGTGATCCTTAAGAATTATACTTCAATTGACTCTACAGAATATTTATAAAGCTTATTCTAAAAGAAAAAAGGCAAATCATTTCCAAACATGTTAAAATTGCAGTGTAAAATGTGGAACAGAAATGGATATGTTACATTCATAAAAAGGGCCATTTAATAGTTCTTAAATGCTCAAGGGGGGGAATAAAAGTTTTCTTTAGCACCATAAAACAGGAGCAACTTCCTAGCGAGGTGCCTCTAGTTCTATGGAAGGGAACTCAAGGAGCAGTACATTCACATCTCTGGAGGCAGCAGTCGAAGCGCCCGCCGGGGCAGCGGAACAGAGCAGCTCCTTGCATTTCTACCCTGCTTCCCACCGGGAGTAAAGAGACAAAAGGAGTTTCACTGGTACCTTGGTTTTGTGTGTGTGTGGTTTAAGTCTAGGTTTAAGTCTTCCCTTTGTGCTTTAGAAATGGACGTCTGTCTGTCTGTCTGTCTGTCTAGCTAGCGAAGGGTAGTGAAAAGACCAATTTTATTTCTCGTTTCCTTTTGCACCAAGTGTTTAAAGGCTCAGTAAACGTGTCTGGCAACCCAAGCGTCCTGCGAGACGGAGGGAATCCTCCTGCTTCAGATCCCAATTCCCTTAGATGGCTGTTACTCCACTGTCATTAGTGTCACTTGTTTACCTGAGAAACAGATTTGAAAAGCCTTGCTTCTACCACAGACATTGTACTTGGTTTATTTTATATATATTTTCTCTTTTTTTTCTTTTTTTTTTTTCTTTTTTTGCATTATTTCACATGCTGAAGAGATAAAGAGGCACATTCTCCAATAGATGTCAGTGGTTTGAACCATGCAACCTCCACTGGACCCCCTGGGAGCTGCACAGGCAAAGTCCAACACAACAAGTTGAGAAAGTAAAGACTGAGGGCCTGATCCTGCACCAACACAAGTCCATGCACCTGATCCTCTTCCCACTTACACTGAAAAACAAGGGAGTTTTTCTTGGGACTTGGTATCACTGGCTGGGAAAGCACTTGGGGCACAGGAGCTCCCTCCTAAGTGCTTTGCTAGGTTGGGAGCTTAGGGAAAGAACATGGTCCCAGCAGCTGAAGGATGACAGTGCTTTAAACATCTTTATTTTGGTTCCTGGCTTGTTTGGGCCATAATGCCAAAAAAATGAACAGCGATCCTGATTTTTTAAAAGACCAAACGGTGCAGCAATGGTTTCTCCAAGCAATCACCAGCCAGCCTTGGCTTCTCCTCTCCAAGCCAATCCAGCCTCAGCAGGACACACAGCATGGCAAGCACAGCCCTGTGGCTGCCCCTGCCTTCCTCTTCTTCCTCATCCTCCTCCCAAAATGCCTGGCTACCTCTGGTCCACAAGTCATTATTCTCAAGATGTTTTTCAAAACCATCCACCCTCCTATGCTCAAAAAAAGAAAAAAAAAAAAAAGAAAGATGTAAACCTGGTAAGATTTATTTCGTAATAAAAACCCAAAAGGTTTTCATTGGATCCCCATCACTGCTATTTTTCTATTTACAAAACCTGTAAATGCAATCTATGGCCGTGGGCTGGGTTGGCTCCTGCTGGGTTGCTGCAGGATTCTTTTCCACAGGACATCTCTCCTGTTCCTGTGCCATGGGAGACCTGTGCTCCTGTGGCAGAGTGGTGAGTACCACCTTCCCCTGTGTAATTCTGCTCTTAGATGGATTTTATGACCTTTGGAAGTGGCCAGTCCCTGCTTTCTAAGGCCAGTGCCAATTCTAATTCACCCAGACCACGGTGACACCGTGGCTCAGCAGCACTGCTGACATTGTCCTCCCATCTGGCATCAGAGTGAAAAGAGATGAAGCAGAGAAGACATTTTAAGGGATGCTGCTGAATAAACATCTTTTGTGTGGCTTAGCTTGATCACTCCCAAAAGCCAAACAAGCTCCTGGAGCCCATGGGACTGGTCAAGAGGATGGGCTGAGGTGGGAGCCAGCACAAGCAGGGGTTTGGGGTGTGGGTGGTGGGCAGGGATGGGTGACCCACATCCCAGTCCTCCCACAGCTGTGAGCAGTGCCATGAAAAACAAAAATGCAAATGGAGAGTAACAGCTTGTGTGCTGAGGGATGAGGCAAAGGTGGGAAGTGAAAACCTTGAGGTAGTGATAGGCAGGTGGAGATGGATCCTAGGAAAGTAAAGTGCCAGCTCTTCAAGGAGTTAATCAACAGGATTCCCTGGGAAACTGCCCTCAGGGACAAGGGGGCAGAACAGAGCTGGCAGATCTTTCAGGATGCTTTTCATAGAGAGCAAGAGCTCTCAATCCCCAGGTGTAAGGAATCAGGCAAGGAAGGCAAGAGATTGGCATGGCTGAGTTGGGACCTGCTGGTCAGGCTGAAGGGCAGGAGGAGATGCACAGGCAGCAGGAGCAGGGACAGGTATCCTGGGAAGAGTACTGGGATACTGTCAGCTTGTTCAGGGACAGGGTGAGGAAGACTGAGGTGCAGAGGGAGCTGAACGTGGCAAGAGACATAAAGAATAACAAGGGCCTCTGCAGGTGTGTCAGCATGAAAAGGAAGGGTCAAAGCAGGTGTGACACAATTGGCAGACTGGTAACAACAGGTGAAAAGGTTGAGACAACGTTTCTTTCCACCTCCCTTGAGGGGTGGAACCACAGGACAGGAATTGGAGGAGCAAAGTCCCTCCTACTGTAAGTGAAAATCAAGTTTGTGACCACCTGAGGAACCTGAACATACCTAAGACTATGGGACCTGATGAGATACATCCCAGAGCCCAGAGAGAATTGGCTGATGGAGTTTCCAAGTCACTCTCCACAGTATCTGAAAAGTCCTGGCAGTCAGGTGAAGTCTTGGATGACTGGGAAAACTAAAACATTGACCCACTGCCCTGTCAGCTCCCCTCTATGCCTGGGAACACCATGGACCAGATCCTCCCAGAAACTCTGCTGGGGCTCAGGGAGGACAGGGAGGTGACTCAGGACAGCCAGCACAGCTTCACCAAGGACAAGTCCTGCCTGGCCAGCCCAGTGGCCTTCCAGGATGGAGTGACAGCATCCATGGACAAGGGAAGAGCTCCAGGTGTCATTTGTCTGGACTTAAAGCCTTTGACACAGTCCCCCACAACACCTTTCTAAACTGAAAAGAGAGAGATTTGAAGGATGGACTGTTCAGCAGATGAGGAGTTGGTTGGACAGTCGTATCCAGAGGGTAGTGGTCAACAGCTCACTGCCCAGGAGGACATCAGTGGCCAGTGCTGTCCCTCAGGGGTCTGTACTGGACCAGCACTGTGGAGTATCTTCACCAATGCTGCAGACACTGGGATCAATCCCCTCAGCAGGTTTGCAGATGACACCAAACTGAGTCAGGTTGTTAACCTCAGGTGAGGTTAACACACCTGAGGGACAGAGTGACATCCACAGGGACATGGACCAGCTTGAAAAGTGGGCCCAGGGGAACCTCCTAAGGTTCAACAAGGCCAAATGCCATGTGCTGCACCCTGGGATGGGGCAATCCCTGGGATCCACAGGTGGGGAATGAAGGGATTTAGAGCAACCCTGCTGAAAAGGACTTGAGAAAGAAATTTTTTATGAGGGTGGTAAAACACTGGCACAGGTTGCCCAGAGAAGTGGTGGCTGTCCCATCCCTGGAAACATTCAAGGTCAGGTCAGACAGGGCTCTGAGCAACCTGGTCTAGTAAAGATGTCCCTGCTTTTTGAAGGGGAGTTGGACTATATGGCCTTCAAAGGCCCTTTCCCACCCAAATACTATATAAAGATCAAAAGGGTGGAGGGGAAATGGTTGGCTCAAGGCAATTTCTGAATTTTGGGGTCAAGCAGCAGAGTGATGACTTTTTCAGACACAGGGAAGGGCCAGTGCCACACCACGAGGGACCCAGGCTCTTTAACATCTTCCCAGTCAGAGATTTTTGGAGGACATGGGATGACCACCAAAGCTGTCAGCAACTGGAATGGTAGAAGGACTGAAGGAGAGCAACAAGGCAGCTGGAATTTGTGATTAACACTGTTCTGAAACACCCACCTGGGTATTCATGGATAAAACAGTCGATATGTTTTATGCCTGATCTTCATGCCCTATTGCACATTCCTCAAATGCAATAAGTATTGCTATCCCATCCAGTACAAGGGGTTGTATTGTGAGTCCCATATTCATAACATTAAGCATAAGGAGCACAGTGCAGGCCAGGTGAAATGTGCTTTCAAATGATGGTTCTGGGTCAGAAAGAAGGTCTGTGCCACATCCCAGCCCTGGGCCTGACCTGTGTCTGTAAGAGCAGCAGCCAGAACATCCAAGAGAAGGGAGCTGCCAGCCCCATCTCCTGCAGCACGTGGAGGGAATGCTGAAAAACTGGGATATGCCAACACCACAGCAGTGGCTGGAGCCTGTAGTAGCTGATGAGCCTATGAACAGAAAAGAGAGCTGCTGGGGAAGAGGGGAGAGTGTGGTGGCTGCAGGCCAGCCTAGAACCCAGGGATGGAGCCCTACCACAGCTCTTGCCTCCCGAGTAAATCCTGAGCATCTTCTGGATCTCCCTCCTGGAGCCAGAGCTGGGGTGGGACGCTGCCAGAGGCACCAGGGACCACTCTCATCCAGAGCAACTCACTCCAGGCAACGCCAGCATTTATTCCATGAAAAAATGAACTTACAGGATGTTTTTTATAATTACTCTTTTTTTTTCAGAGTTCGTCCTTTCATCTGTTAGATAAAACACAATGCAACTACCGAGCTGTTCTCTCTGGGATCACAGAGCTGAGCTAAGCTGCATCCCAAGATCAGTAAGAGGTGAAAACACAATTCTAAACTAACACTGCATCATCCCAAGATCAGTAAGAGGTGAAAACACAATTCTAAACTAACACTCTGCATCTCCACTTTGATTTTAAGTGACCGCTCTGCTTTTCTGCTAAATTAACTTAAACCAATTCTGCTGCTTTGCCTGGCGTGTGGGTGGAAAAAAACTGACTTGGGAGGAAACCTGAGCCCAGTCCTGCCCTCTGTGTGACACCATCAGCAATGTGATCTGTCCACTGCTAGAAAGGCTCCCCTTCCTCACCAACTGCTATTGCATAAGGTGTCCAAGCCTCGCATCCCTCTGCTCCCAGTCGCTCCCAGGGCTCTTGCATATCAAAGCTTTTCATGAGAAATCAGCAGCAAAACGCACAGGCTCTCAGTTGCACAAGGAAAATAGATCTTTGTTGGGTTTGTTATTCTCGTGGAGGGCGAGGGTGTGGTGAGGAGGGTTACAAATAAGGCCTTTTGAGAATACATTTAGCATTCAATACTTAACGCTGTCTTAATAAAAAGTCCAGTCATGATCCGGCCCTGATCGGTGAGATCACAAATAGCTCGGTTGGTTGTATTTGTTTCATGAACTGAATCAAAGAAAAGGTTCGGAGTTGTATTTTAAATGAATGACTCTGCTTTTGAAAGTTCAAACTATATTGGCATTGCAAGGTTAGACATGGAGGAAACACCAAAGCTATGATGGGAGAGCGCTTCTGACAGGCTCTGCATTGAAAATGTTTTAAGAAACTATTCAAAGGAAAGGTAAATAGCACTCAATGTATGAAATGTATTAGTTCTGTTTTTATACCTATTTCAGAATTTATCCCAGGTTCTTATAAAATATATAAAACTGAGATACAAAGAATTAGCAATGTAACTTTGCATTTCAAATGATCTTCAGCTACAGGTTTTGCTTTAAGAAAACAGACACTTGAAAAGCAGCTGTTCTGTAGTCTCTAGATGCAGACACTTGAGTTCCTGGCAAACTTACCGTCAGTGGTTTTCTGAACTCCTCCACCATTGCAACTCTCTCCTATAATGAAACTCAACATTTCACCATTAAGTTTTTCTGCTCGTGGTTTCAAAGAGAGGACGTTACCATTTCCCAGCATCGGTTTCAAAGTTCCTTTTTTTCTTTTTTTTTTT
>VZTT01075375.1:20373-46148 GCA_013400855.1 Buphagus erythrorhynchus | reverse complement strand
ACCCCCGCTGCGCTCCGCCCCGGCGGCGAGCGCTCCGCGCAGCCCCGCGCACCGCCCCGGCGCCTCAATAAAGTTGCGGTCGGGGGGGTGGAAGAGGCGAATTGCCCCGGAGGGGCTCGGGAAGGCGCGACTCGGGGCTGCCAGCGGGGCTGCCAGCGGCTGGCCCCGGCTGCGGGGCCGGGGGCGGGCGGGCGCTGCGGGTCTCCTGTGTGCAATCCCCTCCCGCCCCCCGTGCGCTCTCGGTCCCTCCCTGGGAACAGGCGCTGCCCACCCAAGGAGGCGACCGGCGCTCCTGCCCCGCTGCCGCTCGCTCACTCACACACACACACACACACACACACACACACACACACACACGCACCCGTGCGTGCGCCTCTCGCTCCCGCACTGGAGTCAGTGCTTGTGCTTGCAGGTTGCTCAGACCTGAAATCTAAGGGAAAAGCTCAGCGTTTGCGTCGCTGCTCCTGCCGCCGGTGGTGGTAGCGGTGAAGAGGAGAGAGGGTTGTGGGGTTTTTTTGCTTGGTGGCTTTTTTTTTTTTCCTCTTGAATTCAATGGATCTGAACTTGGAGCCTTTAGACCTCGGCGATATTGGAATATCTACATGCTGATCATCTTTGTTGTGACACATCAAGTCGTTTGGGGAAACCATCCGAAGACAGCAAGATGTTTCTCGTTCTCTTGTACTTCGCTTTGCCCTTAGTAGGTAAGTTGCTGGTGCCTGATTTCGGTCTGCACATCGCTTCATAAAGCAAAGCATAGGGTTTATGGGACCGGGAGCTTGATGGTTGTCAGTCTATTGTTTAGGCAGAACAGTGAAGTTTGCAGTAGTTTTTACAGTTCTGCCTCACATCAGTTAGCCCGGTCTACGTTTAAAGCTCTCTAGGTTACCGACTTCGGTACTTGCCTGTCTAGCCTCTCTTTAATTTGGGTTCTCTCAAGTTACAGGGAAACTTTTCATTTAAATAAAATAAGGCTGCCTGAGGAGGGTGGGGAATGACAAGACCAGCTGAAGGATTACATCTTCACCTGAACCTGGCAGCATGCCCGACTGGTAGTGGTTTGCAGCCCAAACTGGTTTCCTTTCCACAGGAGAGGTTTGCGTTTCCATCCGCATGTGTCTGAGGGAGCATGACGGGGGCACGATGGAGAGGAGAGAGTTAATGCAATTTGCTTTGTTCTCCTGCAAAAGCATCATACGTGGAGAGAAGTGGGGAGGGGGGGGAAGTAACAAATTCTACCTTTATACATATAGAATAAGCAGAACTGTACAGCCTTTAAAGAGTGATTGACGCAAAGACAGGCTAATATCAATCCGTGAGGATACTTATCTCTCCGAGCGGGTTGTTCCTGGATGTAAGTGAAATTACAGCAAAGCTCTTGTGGAAAGTGAGGCTGAATATTTAACCCCTCAGTTAAACCCGGGAATGGAAAGCCGATTTGTTTCACCAAAGTGGATCTATGGAATAACAAATGCTTGTTTTGTCAGGCACATTAACCCCTCTGGGTTTTCTTTCCTTTTTGTACTTCCTCATAAATCATCCATCAGGGTTAAAAATACTGTTTCCTTGGACTCCCCGAAAGTGGATCTAAGCCCATGGAAACCCTGTGCGCGTTTTCCTAAGGTGTAGCATGAAGCCGGGCGGTTTGCGAGGTGCTGTCCCTGGGGTGGGCTGCAGGTGCAGCGGTGGGGAGGTGCCCCGTGCTGCCCAGGTGCTGCCCTGGGCTCGGGTGAAACCCACCCTGCTCCCTCCGAGAGCGCGCCTTGGTTTGTGTCTCCTCTCCATAGATGTACTTTTGTCTGCAGAAGTGAGCGGGCTGCCTGGAGGGGAGCGCCTGGACTGCGTGAAAGCCAGCGATCAGTGTCTGAAGGAGCAGAGCTGTAGTACTAAATTCAGGACACTGAGGCAGTGTGTAGCCGGCAAAGAGAGCAACTTCAGCCGGGCCACGGGCCTGGAGGCGAAGGACGAATGCAGAAGCGCCATGGAAGCTCTGAAGCAGAAATCCCTGTACAACTGCCGCTGCAAGAGGGGCATGAAGAAGGAGAAGAACTGCCTGCGCATTTACTGGAGCATGTACCAGAGCTTGCAGGGTACGTGGCGAATCGCAGAACCCCCAGCGCAGGGAGCGGGTTTGTGGCTGTGCCTGAGCCTGAGCCTGAGCCTGAGCCTGAGCCTAAGCCTGAGCCGGGCTCTGACCCCGCAGCTCTCGCTGTGCCCCGCAGCTCTCGCTGTGCCCCGCAGCTGCCGCCCCCGGCACAGCTGCGGCTCCGCTCCTGCGCTGCGAAAGCCACAGCCCGAGCCTCCTCCAGGGCACCCAGCTGACCTTTCCAAACCACAGCCAAAAGACAGGGGCACCAGCATGGGAAAGAGCCACAAAAACAGTCATTTGGAGACATTTTTCCTAAATAATAGTAAAACTCCTTAATTAGGACTCACTCAACAGGACCACAGGACACTGGAACTAGTTTCTTAGCCTTTTTGCTGAAAGTTAAATGTAATGTGAACAGAAGATTGTTTTAAGTAAAAGTTTATTTTTTGCCCTTTCCTGTATTTACTAGAAGTATTCCCTGGGCATGCTGAGGCAGAAAAAAACCCAAAGTTTTAGTTCCTACAGCATGTAGATGTGACAGTTAGAAGAGATATGACAGTGATTGACTCAGAACTCCTCTGTTATTCATAAGGCAAATTTTTCTTAGTCTGCTGATGACGTATGAGAGACATAATTTTTAGTCCTCTTTTGCTGTGGCCTTGAAGGTGCAATCTCACTTCAGTGTGCTCCCCATATAACTTTTTTTTTTGTACGTTGCTTCTGCTAAAAGGGAATAATCCCTTTCTGTTCATTTATCCATATGTTTTAATGAGTGCATACAGGTTTTTTTTGCTAAGTGTAATAACGGACATTTTCTGCATCATAAAAATTTTCTCTTCCAACAGCATCTTGTTAGTAGTGTTTCATACCAAAGATGCTAGTTTTTGGCTGTTAGCTGAGCTTCTCTATTAAAGAGCTCTGCTATTATGGTGAATGAAGAGAAGCTTCTCTGCTGCTGGCATGAGGTGGGACAGTCCCTGTGATGTCACTGGCTGTCTGCAAGTTCTGACCTTACCCAAGGAGGAAGGAGAGAAGGGATCTAGTGATAAGGATAAACAATTAGCTTCTTTCAGGTGTTTTAATACGTAATTCTTTGAGAAGTGGCCATATAAACTTTTTAAAGGGATTAAAGGGCTAAACCTGTTATGAAGTAAAAGTAAACAAAAAAATCTTATCCCGAATTCTTGTGTAAAAGAAAAAAAATCCAAATATTTTTTGTCCTTAGGAAATGACTTGCTTGAAGATTCCCCTTATGAGCCAGTTAACAGCAGACTATCAGATATATTCAGGCTAGCACCAATTGTATCAGGTAAGCAGACTTAAAATTCTTTTACTGACACATGGTTTTGTAATTGAATTATGGAACTTTCAAGCAGTACTCATAAATACAAAGAAATTATAATGGCTTCCTGGATTTAGGAAGCTCATGATATAGTTGCACAAAAGGAAAGACTAATTGGTTTTGAAGTGAAAGAATACTTGGCAGGATGGCAATTTGTATTCTTTTGAGTCATTCTTGACAATAAATGCTAAATTTTCCTGTAGGTGGCAATCTGATTCCCTGCGTTCCCAATTTACAAGTCAGTTCCTTTTTGAGAATTTGGTCAGTGCAAGTTACCTCCTGTTGACATGATGAAGATCAGAAGATATATCTTTCAAATGTTTGCATAAGAGAATGCTTTATAGTTTCATACAGTTTTTTAAGAAAAGAAAATTCAGAATTAAAGCTTGTCTTCTTTTCTGGAACTGCTGCCCTTTTAAAGAGCCTATTCACAACTTCCTCCGGTTTCTGTTTTCTTCTTGTTGCTGTGTGGCTGCCTTTCAGAACTTCTTTGTGGTATTTTGAATATGTTGCATGGGTATTAAACAATGGTGTTGGTTCTTTATCAGCCTAAGTTCTACTCATTTGGGGTCATATTGATTGAAAACTTTTTTTTTTTTGGGGACATCCACTGGGGTTACAGATCAGAATTTAATTTCTTTTTAGAACCTTCAGGAAGTATTTTTTGAGGATGCAGTCTGTACTCTGGATTTTTATTTGTTTTGCTCCATAAAACAAATCAAATATGCACAGTACAGTGTGTAAGTTGGACAGTGCTGAAGCTCTACTTAAACTGACATGCTATGGGTAGCCATTAGGAGATGCCTCTTTAAAGGAAGAGAAAAAAAAGACCAGAGAGAGTGGCTTGACTAATTTTCAGATGTACTTACACTTTTTAGAACTCAAAGTCCCATTAAGAGCCAGGGGGACTGAGGTTGTTAAGTATTTAATGGTACAGATTTTCAAAGGCATATAGACACATAAAATGTAGATAACTACCCACTGGGATTTTCAGAAAGGACTAAGTGATTTAAATAGGCGTTAGATGCCCAGGCACTTTTGAAAATTTTAAGTGCTTAATGCATCTTTAGGTATTTTAATGCCTTTGAAAATCGTCCCTTTAGTCACTTTTCAATATATGACTTCAGATCCTTATCCCATACATCTTTTGAAAGCATTGTCCTACTTGGTGAGCAAGCCTGTTGGAGAAATGGTAGAGAGCAAAGATAAATCTCTGAAGAATCTTTATTTCTTTTATTTTTTATTGCTTAAAACTCCAACTTAATATAAAACCAAGACAAAATCAATGCAGAGGAGTTTCAGGCTGTTTTCTTAAAGTTTATGATCAGCCTGCCTGGAGCCAAATTCTAACCTATGTCAGCAGTTTTGTGATCTCCAGAGAAATACCCTATCTGCATTATGCCTTTCTGTTTTTGTAGTTTGTTTTTTTTTTTAAGATTCTCCATTCAGAATAATTACCTTAAAAATGTAATTTTCATGCACTTATTCAGAGCAGCAATGAAGTAAGATATAGTTGCCAGCAGGTGATGTCCATTCTACCACAGTTAGAACTCATCCCATTGTTACCAGTGCACCCCAAATTCCTGCTCCCTTGGTCAAAACTTTCAGGTTTACAAGGATGGGAGGCCTAGAATTCACAGTGATCAACAAACAAAAATTGTCTTTCAGTGGAAAAACACCAGTATTTGAAAGTATTGTCGGCTGAAAGAAAAAGATTAGCAAAAGCATATTTCTTATAGTCATGGTTACTACTGCATGTTCTTTAAAGCTCATTAGTCTTACAGGTTTTTTGCAGAGCTCTGCAAATATGGCAGAACTTGGTAAAATTTGATTAAAACAAACAAACAGAACAATCCCTGTACAAGTAGTGTTGACAGGGGTTTCATAACTGGTGTTCTGCTAATGTGGACATTGTGTTTGTAGATGTTGCTGCAGTGTTCACTCCCATTAAAGTTACTTGTGTGTAATTAAAAGCAGCAATTAACCCTTTCCTATCACAAAGCCCATTCTGTGGTACTGTATGACTTGGTATGTAATGCCTTTGCCACTTTCTGTATTTATTTTTGTGGTAGTGTAGAAAATCCCAGTAGTTTTCTTTTGTGGTGTGTAAAAGGGGAGTTCATTGGCTGAGATGACTGTTTTGTGTCAGATAAGTCTTTTGTAGTGTACATAAGCCTGACAAATGAAGGACAGTTTTTAAAACCAGTTAAAGTTGATGTAATTCTGTTCTGATAGATGTTCAAAATTGCTTCCCCTATGGAGACAGGATGTCACATTCTCTTTAATTCAACCATCAATATGTTGATTTAGAACAAAAATCAGAAATATATGGCTAAACCTGCTACTAAGTTTGAGTCTTTCCAGTTTAAAGACTGGGCTGTCTTGTTTTTTGTTTTGGGCATATCTAGGTTTGAAAATTTTTTATAACTGGTATGTCAGATGTGGTGCTTCTGCCTCAGGGGTGTGAATTTCTTCCTGTTAAGCAGCTCTTCAAATTGCTGAAGACTTGTGTGTTTATTTTGGAGGGTAACAGATTTGGGTTAGTTATTATGATGTAAAGATTTTGCTTAAGCAGACATTTTTGCTTGAACCTTTAGAACTTTTGAGAGGTGAAAACATTTTAAGGCCATTGACTTCTGTCACAACTACAGTAAATGCAAAATCTGTTGATTGGATTTCAGAAGTGAGTTTCACACTACATTAAGGAGAGATGCTTGAATTAGTAACTTCTTAAAGCTATCCGTAGCTTTTTACTACCTGGAGAACAGTTTGCCTCTTAAATTTGTATTGTAGTTGACATTGAGCTTTGCAACTGGAAGATATGTTATTATTTTGGTATTAACTGATACAGTATAGTGGTCATCGAGGGCACCTTGTAAGAAAATACCCTGCATAAAAAAATGTAGCTGCACATACCCATAGAAATATTTAACAAAGTAATGTTTGTGAAATGTCTCATTCATTTCAACAGAAAAGGGTGAGCAACTTCATCTGAATAAAATGCCTTAAGCCATGTCTGTGAAGTGGCGTAAGTAGAATACTCAGTGTTAAAAAGAGTTGGGTATTTAGATCAATGCATTTAGGGTGACAAAATCCTCTCCTCCCATGGATTCACTTCTAAGTTGCCTGGTTATTCATAGGCTTATTATCCCATTGTTCAGCTTTGTGAATCTTCTTTCTTTTACATCCATTATGTTCAGAAATAATCTTAAAAGAACAGGCTGCACAAATCAGAACATTTGTTAAAACAGAGAGTTTGCTGTTAGTCTGTGGAGATTTGGTTGGTTACATGCTGCTTAGTTAGGCATTGTTTCTAGTTGCTAAAGCACAGAACTAGTGGAAGTTAATTATTTTGCCATTATTTCTTCTTAGTGTAGTAAACTGTTTTTGCAAAGTGCCTTTTGCATCGTTAACAAATCAGAGAAATGATTGTATGATTGGCTCATATGATTGAATGTCAAAGGGAGCATTCCTTGATTCTGCTGTTCTCATGAGAGGCTGCTGATCTAACAACTCTGGGAATCTTTTGTGGTAGAAGGTATATGGAAGCTTATATTTAGGAAAGGGCATATTTTATATTTATTATAGTAAACTTCTAAACTAAAACCCAAGAATTCAGTAGACAGCACAGCATGTTGAACTTCTTACTGGAGTGTATCATTCCATGTTAGAACACAGCACATGAGGTTACCAGGTTTGATTTGCCCACTGACTGAGCTGTAAGTGCAAACAGAAACAGTTCTGGTCAGTAAGGTGGCTTTTTATTGTATGTAAAAAGATGAGACTAAGAAGTCAGCAGTGCTGGAACTCAGGAGTGAGTGTGTGTGTGCTGGTGGCTATTACACTCTTTCTGTAGGATGCATGAGGATGGCTCTGGGATCTAGGATCCTCTAGGATCTCTCCCTTGCTCAGGAGAGCAGGTTGATCAGTAGTTTTCCTACCTTCCTTTGAGTTTTTCAAAGTCTTGTAGGCATCTTGTATAATTGATTCACAAATAACTAAGTTGATTGCAAGGAAAGAACAAATCCAGTGTGCAAAACACTTACTTGAGGATGTGACAGACTTTCATAAGGTAATACCCCTCCCAGCATAAAACCTGCTCTGAGTACTGATGGTTCCTGTTTGCCCCCTCCCCATTATATTTTTCTTCCCAGGGATAGGGTAGAGACATCACTGAGAAAAAACTGCTGGTGTTTCCTTGGAAAAGTTGCCATCAGCAAAGGTGGAGGAGGAAGGTTGAGGCTTTTCAGTCTGAATTCCCAGGATTCAGAGATACAGAACTTCCTTGTCTGTGTGCTTCTCCTCTTCCTCCTACCTTCTCTTCCTCCTATTTTGTAGAATTAGGAAGCTGTGTCATAATGAATTAATTTCTCCAAAACTTTGATTACCCCCAAAATTCCTTTAATCAATAATGGAGTGTTTCCCTATTCATTTTTGTAATTCTTGTTCTGACGTAAGGGCTGTGTTCTGCTTAACAAATCCTTGACACTTTAATTATTATTTACTTCTTTTTTCCCACCTGATAAGTGACTTTTCATTTGTAGAATCCATGCATGGCCTTTTTTAGATTTTTTATCAGAAAGATAAGTTAGAATCTCTCTCCTAGCCAAGAGATTCACTGCTTTTCCTTTTGGGGTTTGTGGCATTTGAATTAGTGGCTTCTCCCATGAATTAATACTGTACGACATCTCCAATTCCTGTTGCCTGAGGCCTCTAATCCTGTTTCTGTTCCTAAATCTGCATGTTTTTCAAATGCCACATATTTTTCTAATTTAACACTATGTCTTTTTATGAAATTCCTGTAAGATTATTTGAGATGCCACTTTTCTACAAAGGCAGTTTAATTTTTAAAAATATTTAAAATGTTGTTTTCTGTCTACTCTCTGCAGTTCTTTTATTAGCTCTTAACCCCCATATCATTGCTGCTTAGTCAAAAAAGCTGAGATACCTCATGTTAGTTACCTTGTATGTACACCTGAGGTCATAAGCAATAAACCAGTTCTTACTAGGTTAAAAGGAGTCTTGCAATCTGATTATGTTCCTGCTAAAGTAAGCATAACATATCAAAATCTTCTTACTTCATTATGATGTATTCTGTTTCCTGTTGTATTTTTTTCTTTTGCTTAGTTCTGGTTTTCTGATGTGAGGTTGAGCCTTTTGATAAGAGGAAAGTAAAAACTTTTTATGTTTAGCCCACATTAGATTGTCACATGTAGAACTAAATTTTTCTTTATAAGGTACATTAAAATAATAGTCCTTGAACCAATATTTAGTACTGGTTTTACACATATTTTTGCCCAGTGTGAATTTGTGTCCTGTTAGAAGACAGACAAACCAGGCACCTATTTTAGCTGCATTTAACAAAATGAAAATAGTTTGACAAAACCAAAATCTAAGCATGTACAATGTTTGCATTCTTTGATATTTTTGAGTGCAGATTTTCTTTGCAGAGACAACTAGGCTGGGTTCCAGGCAGATAACAAGTTATCAAGGGTGCATAGATACCAGTTACTGATTTCCACTTCTGCATTTTTATAATCAGATTGGACTTCACACAAAAGAAAATCACTTTGGTGGCTGTTGGCTTGCAGGAGCTCTTTGAATATCCTGTTTTCTGCATTTCTTGAAGCTAGATCTGATTATGAGAGGAGAATTAAGTACCATGCTGAAGTAACTGATTGACTGGCCTATAAAGGCAGTGCCTATGCACTTTACCTTCAGCAGGCCTTGAAAATAGGAATATGTAACACTCTATTTAGTGCTTGTTGCTTTCCTTGGCAAGATTATTGGAACCTTTCTGCTAATTTCTTTGAAGAGCTATAAAACAGAAGATAAAGTCTTTGTTCCTCAAGCATTTAAAATGCACAGCTTTGTGCAAATGTAATGTTTCTGCTTGTTCCAGTAGTCTAGGTGGGCTTTGTCAACCTGTTTCAACATGGGACACAAAGATGAAATCCATTCCATGGAAGGAGGAGGCGCCTGATGATGCAACACAAAGCATTTATGTATGAATATTCAGCCTCTTCTTTAAAGCCAAGAGTAATAAGAGAGAATACTTAAAAGTCTTGAAGGAAACACAGAGTTGAGCAGTATTTTCCTGAAGCCTCAAAGGGAAGTGTTGGGATATAGCTGGTTGAAAAAGCATGACCATTTGGTAGTAAAGTACCTACTTTATTACCAAATATAATGTATGCAGTGAACCACATCTTTTCTAGAGTAACATCCTTGGAGAATGGAACTGATGTCCCTCAATCTGTATCTTTGAGGCAGGAAAGCCTCAATTATGGTGTGGTGGGTAAGATATTAAATGAACAAATATGTATATACATTTTTGTGCAGCAAACTGTATTCTTGCTTCCCATCACAGGCCAGCTTTATTGTTTGCTGAGTTTCTCTGAAAGAGGAGTAAAGGACAGAGGAACTGCCAGTGGTGTTGGTGGGCTTACAAGGAGAGATCAGGTCACTGAGGAGGGCAGCAGAATCAGGTTATCTGTTGGGAGAGGCAGCACCGTTCCAGGGATGTGATGAGCAGGAACATGAGTTTGCTGCTGGGGACCTCAGACATGCAGAACTGGCTGGTTCCCTGTTTAGTCAGGTGTCTGCAGCCTGCTGTGTCTCAGGGGTGGGTGGTGGGACACACTGAGCCTGCTGATGGAGCAGTTGGAGGTGTGGTGTGCTGAGAGTGAGCAAAAGCTGCTTGGTTCATGTGGTGACCACACTGTTGTCACTGGTTCAGTGGTAGGGGTGGTGTGAGGGCTGGTGCAGGAGAGGACTGCATTGAGTAGGCAGATTTCTATGGCAGCCTTCCTTGCAGGGCTTCCAAAATGTGAAAGCAGTTTTCCCTGGTGGAAGCAAAAGAGCAGCATCCTGCAGCTTTCTGTCTCTTGATAGCACAGCAAGGTGCAGTTTGTGGCAGGCATTCTGCACACTGGCGCATTACATTTTAAGATATTTTTAAACTTTTTTTTTTCTTTTTTTAAAATAACCGTATTTGTATTTGACTCTCAGGGATATCTTTGACAGTCTTGGAGAAGCCAGTGCTAACTGTCGGGAGTTGACAGTATGTTAAAAACGCTAAGAGTAAAATACTTGTGTGTGATGAAATAATGATTTCTGGATTGCAAGGCAGATACTTATTTCTGATCTAACATTTCTTATTTTAAGATGCACATTATATTGTTTTAACCTTGGAAAGGAATGTGTTTACAGCTTTGATTTTTAGAAATGTGGCTGGTTTTGTTCATGAAATGTAATTCTGTAATTTATATTATTTTTGGTAATATTTTTATATTCTTGCATTTTCCATGGATGAAACTAATGCAGCAATAATGCTCCCAGTATAGTTAGAGCATTACCACAATTAAGTTATTTTTGGAACAGTTCTTTAGTTACTATGATGCTTTGACAATTTTTCCGAAGTGTCAGGCTATTGTCCTGTACAATCTGCACTCAGCTTGAAATTTAACATGAGAGAGGCATGACACAAAGTGTAATGGCATAGAGATAGGGATCTTGCTGCATAAAAGTTGCGGAAATGATAAAGAGACTTGAAGGTATCAAACAATTTGAGTAGAACCCATAAATAAAGATGAATTTCTGCATTCAGTGGTTATATGATTTTATCACTTTCTGGTATTCATAAAATGCATCTTCCCATTAATGTTTTGTCATGAAGCTGATGAGGTTCAGAAGTGTTAAAAGCTTCCATGCTCTTCCTTTTAAATTCTGCACCCTAAATTCAGTACTGAAGTTCAGCAAACCCTGATAGGGCTGTTTCCTTGTTCTCCTTCACTGCAGACAGCACAAGGATTCTTCCTGCTCCCCAGTCCCACAGCCTCCATCCCACTGCAGGTGTTTTTTGGGTTTAGCCCTGGCAGTCAGGCTCATGTTAAGCACTGCTGGTCCCCTGAGCTGAGAATTCCCAGCTCCTTCCTGCCTTGATGTACCTTTTCCATGTACTGCCTTCCCCTCTTTGATTGTCGACTTTCCTCTCTCTTTGTGTAACTCCCATACGAAATCCCCTCCAGCTGCAGGGGTTCCAGGGTTTTTTCTCTGTTACTGCAGCATGGAGTGGCTCTGCCTTCCACTTCTGCTACTCCTCAGAAATCTGGCTGCACTTTTTCCCATTCCTTTTGTGACACGTTTGTCTTCACTCTCCTGTCTGATGTCTTTGCTTTGCACCCTGCTCTCCTATTCTTGATTTCCCCAATGCCTCCCTGTCCTCCCTCATCCAGGACTTCTGGTGAAGCAGCACCTTCTGTGTTGCTGCAAACCTGTGTTAAACTCAGCTTTTCTCAGCATTCTCCAAATGGTTCTCTCACCCTCCCTGTAAAGTGTTCGAGACGTGGTTCTTTTGATAAAAGGAATTGTTCCTGAGTGGTGGAACTGCCAAAGCCTGATTTGCTACCAGAGTTCTCCATCCCCTGGGTGCCCCCACTCCTTGCACAGAGTTCCTGTCTCCTCTCCCTGTGCAGTGCCCTGTCCACATGTCCCTTTGTCCCTTCCCCGGTCCTTAGCTCTGTCCCACATCTCAGCTCTGCAGGGCAGCAGGTGCTGCAGCTGGCTGGGTGTTACACTTGTGCTGGAGGACTGGGGGTCTCCACTCCCTCCTGGAATGGCTCAGAGCCAGAGGCACACCTGCCTTGTCAGGTCTAAAACTGTGGCTTTTCATAAAATTTGTAAGAACTTCATATTCATTCCTCTGTCAGATTTGTTCAAGTATGTCCTATGGGTTAAGAAATCACTGGGAGCTGCAGAGTGTGGAGAAGATAGAGACTGATATTTAATTTACTTAGATTTCCTTGAAAAATTATGATTAAAAAAAGCAAATACGGTTCCTGTCATATCCCTAAGCATTAGACTGTGACATATCTCATCTTATTCTGGTCTCATAAAACATCTAGTGTGTCATGCAAGTGATATAAATAAACATGCAGTGGACTTGAAACATACAGGCAGTTAAGTACAGTTGATGGCTGGCAGTTGTGTGAGATAATTGAGCATCTCAGAATTCTTGAAATGGGAAATAACTCATCGTTTAGGTTAGTTGGCATGCAGATTATTTATTCAGATTTAGAAATGAAACAGGAAAGAAAGGAGACATCCAAAAGCTGTTATATATGAACACATATATTGCATTTGACTATTTGGATGATACCACATTGTGTTTACAAATGACACTGCACTTTGTAGAATCATCTTCTTTTCCAGATGGAATATTTTGAGGATTAATGATTAAGTTTTGCTGATGTTTGTTGTCATAAGACCATAAACAAAGTTAAGTAAGGCAACACTAGCATTTGGTAGTAGTTCCAAAGAATTCTTGCCTCTTGCAAATAGAGTTGAATGTATTCTCCACAGCAGTGGCTTTGCATTAATGAACGCTTAAGCAGCAGATTAAAATGTCTATATTAAAAAATAGGTTAGGATTATATAATAACACTAGTCTGGGATATTAATAACAGTGAAGATGATTTTATTGAGCAGATTAGGTGCAATTAAATCTCAACTGCAAAATATTTAAATACAATACCAGATCAAAACCCAGTCCCTGCAGCTTTACTTGCTTTCCTTCACACCTGCAGGATCAGCACCTGACAGCAAAGTAAATTATAATTTTTATTGTTGTTCATTTTCTATTGCCACGGGAATGTACATCATGTTATCCATTAGGCCCCAGACAGACATGTCTTTTCTCCACATACACAGTTATGAAACAAGACATGATTGAAGACAGCGAGGTGTCGGCTGTATTTGAAATTCTATTAGAAATTGATGAATTTGCTTGTCAGATTTCTTTAAAGGATTGCATGGGTAAGAACTGCCTATAGTGATCTCATAAAAAAAGTCACGAAAATTACTGCTTTAAAATCAACCCGTATAGACTGAGGAATGGTGTCAGTTCTTTCTCTCATAATCTGTTACTTAATTTTAGTCTCCTAAACAGTGAAATAGAGACACAAACTTGCAGTGGTTGATAACACTCATGACCTGATGAAGCAAATTGATTTGATCCTCTGAGAGGTCAAACTGTGTGTGTTTCTAAGCAAACATTCCCCAAGGCTGCTGATGTGTGAGATGTCTCTTTCCCTTGCCAAACATCCCACCTTTGTAACAGAAAATTAAAGAGGACTTGCAAAGAAATGTGTGTTAGTGTATAAGTCTTATGTATAAATTGCTGTGGGAACTGTTGAACACAGGATTTCGTGATGTGTTTGGTGTTTTTTATTTTAATTTTTGCACGTTTTAAAAATACCTACACAGCTCTTTTTGGGTTGGCTAGAAAGTAGATTTATTAACTCTGGCTATGTTAATGTTTAGGGAGAAAGGCATACAGTGTTTTCCAATTTGGTAAATAAAGAACTATTTGAATCTGACTTGGGGCTGCATTTAGTCTTTTAATAAGTTTCTGCTGTATAGCTAAAAATATCTTATCTGCATGCCCTTGACCTTTCTCTTAAGAGCTGTGGGAAGATTCAAAAGCATAAATGAGAATAAATTTAGAATTATCCTATTTGAAGAAGAATGGTACCACATGCCTTAGCTCTCTGCACACTGGAGTTGTCAGTCCTACATGGCCAGTCTGGCAGGGCAGAGCAGAGCAGGGAGCCCTGCTACTGGGGACAGGCTTGGGTAGCCCTGGAAAAGGGAAAGTAGTTCATTTTTCATTCCCTGCTCAGTCCTTCCCCTCCTTGCAGAAGGTGCCAACAAAGGTGCCAACTACAAAAACAATTTCTGTAGCTCAGTTCTCTGTCCCTGAACATTTCCCCTTCTCCCCAGATTGCTGTGTAGTTCCCCTTGCAGCTATGGAAGTCTCAGTCTTGGGCTGTGTTTGAACTGTTGACTCAGAGGTGAGGTTGTCAATATATTAAAGACATCCTTAATGGCATAACCACAAACGGTGAATAACTGTGATGCTTGAGCTTTGTGGTTTTGTTTATTTATTAAAAATGTGCTGGTATTTGGGTATCCCAGATGTCACAGGGATATTTCTGAAAGCAGGTGGCTTGTTGTGACACCACTGCAGGCAGCCACTCTACCCTGCTCTTTCCTGCTTTAAATCACTCACTTAACAGGGCAGGGAGTGGGTGCACTTGTGGAGCTGTCATTTTTAGGGCTTAGGTACTGCATTGCTGGGCAATAATTACACAGTCTGATGGTAGCTTTCATTTATGCTAATTGCAAGTAAGCTTATAAACCCCTCAGATTATTAAAAAGAGAGTTATCTCCTTCCTGTTGCGTTAAGTCAAGGATTTAAATGTTGCAAACTTTTGGTCCTGTATTAAAGAGGGAAATGTCACCATAAAAATCTTCTCAATATCAATACTTTGTCAGGCTAAGAAAACAGGAAACCTTATTCTATTTTGCCTTTCAAAGTCGTGTTTGTAGCATTGCAACTGTATATGCTGTTTTTAATAATTATTTTTAGTTAACTCAGTGTTTTAAATATGTATTTAATCCTACGACACAATAAAATTAAAACACCCTTAAAAGATAATCAATAAGTGACTTGCTAGGATACTAACAGGGGCAGAAGTAATTGATCTCAAATGACAATATTTTCTCTAGAGGTGTTTCTAGTAAGATCTTCAGAAAAAAATCACAGATATCTGTAATGCGGGCACTATGCAATATCTGGTGTAGACTGTGACAGAAATGTAATTTACAAGTTACAGAATGAATTATTCTGTTGTAAAAAGAATAAAATAGAGCCAATAGTTAGCTCCCCTTGAGCAGTGATGCCTCCTAATTGAAGGACTGCATTGCAAGAGTCAATAGTCAGGCTTGTAGAATACTCAAAGATTGTAGTTCCTGTCTTTAGCCAGCCTGCGAAATACAATAAATAATTCTGGAGCTGGACTGTGGTAAGAAGAGCTGCTGCCCACTGCAGATGTCAGAATGGGAGATGTGCAAAGTGCTTGTAACAGATAGATGGCTCCTCTGTCTCCTGAGCAGGTTGTTTTTCTTGAGTGGCAAAGTGTTGCCAATAGATTAGGGTGACAATAGGGTGACAATTCATAATGTTCCTAAGCACAAATGCTCCATGTTGAACAAGATCAGACTGTCAAGGAACATGTCAGAGAGAATTAAGGTATCCTTCCTCGTGCCTTTCAGAATTTTGAAGGTATTTCTAATATTTTTAAAATGTTCAAACTCAGAAAACCTTGGTCTTTCAGATTATTACTTTACAAATCAGCTTTTCCCCAGATTGTAGCTGAGTGCAGTGGTCTAATTCTGGGTAATGACTTTCTGTTGTGTGAAATGATCCAATAGCAGCAAAGTATTTTAATGAAATTCTAGAAATTACTGTGCATATTTGGAATGATTTATTATACTACAACAGGAAAGCCAGAAAGGTTTTTTAACGGTGTTAACTTCTCAGATGTGTGTTATTAAGGTGCAATAAATGTATTATTTTGTTGATTTTTAAAGAGTGGTAAAAGTATTAAAATACATCTCTAAATCACTCTACAGCTACTTAGAGACAAGGTTTTGGCTAGCTGCCCAAACTGCTGTACAGTGGGTATTTGAGAGGAAGAAAAGGTTTCTTTGAGGTATTTTTACCACTGGGGGACTCCTGCTGTTCACATTTCTTCTATATGGTTTGAAGCATCCCCGATTTCTCTGAAATGATTGAGTTCACCTGAAAGATGGGGGGTGTGATGGTATTTGCTGTGGAAGAAAATGCTCATTTTAATTGTCAAATGAAGTGTTTATCCATTTCACATTGTAACACTCAGGTTGCTTCTCTTTGCATCCTGCACCAGCATGAGAAGCTGTGAGGTTTGCAGAGGATGTGGCTGAGTTCATTCTCTTGACTGTTTTATCTTTAGTTGTTTTAAGACTTGAGTTAATAGGTGCTGACAGGACTCCAGCTTTTTTCATATGAAATGTAAAAGCAGAGCTAATGTATATTTGGCAGACACAAGCACTTCGAGGTCAGGAAAATTTCTTTTAGCTTTTTCTCTCCTGTACGTTTCCTTTCTGACACTGGCTTGAAATTGAATTCAAACACTCCTTTTCCAGGATGTGGTGTCACAGAATCTGCTGAGCTGGAATGGACACACAGGGATAATTGAGTACAGATCGCAGCCCTGCACAGGNTGAATATCCTGAGCTGGAAGGGACCCACAGGGATCATTGAGTCCAGCTCCTGACCCTGCACAGGACAACCCCAAGAATCCCACCACGTGCCCAAGAGTGTTGTCCAAATAATTCTTGCTCTGTCAGGCTTGGTGCTGTGGCTGCTGCCCTGGGGAGCTGTTCCAGTGCCCAACCACCCTCTGGGGCAGGAACCTCCTTCTAATACCCAACCTGAACCTCCCCTGACACAACTTCAGGCCATTCCCATGAACCAGTGACCCTGAGATTAGCTCAGCTGGTCAGAGCATGGTGTTAACAGCCCCAGAGGATGTGGGTTTGATCTCTGTATGGGCCATTCACTTAAGAATCAAGCTTGATGCTCTTGAGTCCCTTCCAACTCCGAATGTTCTGTGAAATGCTGTCCCAGTGCTTTACTGCTTGACTAATACATGCCTGACAGGGAAAGTTAAGGCAGAAACACATCTCTAATTCTGGGTCTCACTGACTGGAAAGTTTCTTTTCATAAATCATTCAACAGCAGGTTTACTGAAAGAAAGGTTAGGAGGCTCATTTGTGTAAACTTCCAGACATTTCCCCAGAAATAGCTCTTTTCCATTGGAAAAAATGCAATTATCCTAATTTCCTGACTGTACTCTGGGTTGGTTGTTCAGTGAGACTGCATTTGAATTCCTGTTAGGAGTTTTGAAAACCCTCACTGGTGGCAGTTTGTACTGTACAGGAGATGTGGGAACATTTCTGTTCACAGAGGTGGCCAGCAGTGTGCAGTTTGTGAAGAGCCAAGCCTTTCTGTTTGTAATTCAATGTGGCGCCCTTAAACCATAGGATTTTAGGTCAGCACATATTTAAAGGCACTACCATCAAAGCAGTGTGTTGTTCTTTTAACCTGTATCACAGTTTATTTCCTGCTCCCAGTTCTTCTGTCTGTATCTGTTGCCTCACAGTGAAATCAGCTCAAGGACATGAGTTGGTAAGAAATAAGGATGCACAAGTTCCATCTCACATCTGGCATTCAAAGGCCATTTATTTTATTAGAGTTAATAAAGTGAATTGTACTTCAGATAGACAACCATGCCACAGTTTTATTTAATAAAACAAACATGGAAGAACCACGTTGGATTTGCTTCATAAGGAAAATCTGTCTTTTGTTGTTTCGAGAATGTATCCTGTGATGACTGTCATACAGCATTAATTTTTATGCTGTACTTACAATTTAAATACCTGCATTTTTGGCAGTTTCTTTTCTGCACTGGTGACAAGTAAATGTTGAATAATCAATTGAAATATAATTTTAGAGAAGTAACATCTGGAATGAGGCAGACAAGTAGAAGGAAAGAAGACAACATCTTGTGTGTGAATCAAACTAAAATGTGTCAAACTCTAAACGGGAGAGCTTCAGGTAGAGTAAAATACATCCTTAAACAGAAAATCCTCTGTTTGTTTTCACTCTCCTTTCATGTGTATCAAAATCTGCTCCACTGAGTACCAAAACGTAAAATCTGGCAACAAATTCCTGGAGGAGGATGTGTAGTGCCTCTGTTTGGTGTTGGAGAGAAGGAAATTAACAGTTTCCTTTCTCACGTGGCAGAATTCCACAAACTCTGGTGTTATGTTATATTCTTAAACAATCACTCCTGATGTGTAATGGAATAGAAGTGTTTTTGTCTGTTGTTTTCACTCATTGTCAGTTGGCTGCTAATGGGAAACTTGGAGATAGATTATGGAGAAATCAGGTTGCACCAACACCAGTCAAACTGTAGCAGGTATTTTGCAAGCTAAATAACAGCTCTTAAGTTCACTTGGCAGAGGGAGAAAAGTGATATTTGCGTATTAAAACCTGTTTATTTCATCAGGTCACATTGTTATTTGAAGAATGTATTTTCCAGTAATTAAGTAGTGTGCCAATTACTTATTTTAATTATAGATTATATTTTATTTGTGAGGATAGTATCAGCCACTGTGAAATTGGCTTCTTACTGTTTTTCTGTTCATGTATGGTGGAACACTGGAGCAAAATACATTTTGTATTATTTTGCTGCTTCATCTGGAAAGAATTTATTTTAAGCTGGAGGACCCATATTCATAGCATTAAATTATGACAAATATGTTTCATAGTTAACTGCAGCAGTGTTTTCTCTTGCTTTTAGTCACAGGATACCGTTTACATTCTATTATCAGGGTCTCATTACGAGCACTGTAGGCCCTCTGCTACCATTGAGTCTCCAGTTGTTTTCCATCAGAGTTGAATCAAAATCAGCTTCACTGGATCAGATTTTTAGACCCTCCTTGGGCAAATTTTTGCTAGGATCACATGGAGCTTTCCCAAGAAAAATACAGGATATAAGCACTCTCAGCAATGATGTAGCTTTGTGTATTCTAGGTTGAAAACACCTTGTCTGTGTGACCTTGAGATGTTTTGATTAATTGTATCTTTTGGAATTCTGTATGTATGTTGTGCCTGCTTTTTTCACACATAAAAAGAGACACAGCTATTACCTTCCCTCTTAAGTTATGTGGGGAAAGAGGATTGTGTTTGCCTTCTATGATACATATCTAAACTCTGTAACATTTAAAGAAATACTTTTTCAGTCTTTGGTCTAATTCCAAATGTTATTTTTCATTAGTCATGAAAAATATGGATTAAAAGCTCTCAGAATTTTTATGTAGGCTATAATGCAGTAGTTTGATGCTTCTGACAGATAATCTTAGGAGATACCTTCCACAAAACAGGACTTGTTCTTGATAATTATTCTCACATCATGACTACTTTCTCTTTGCTTTGAGCAACCTGATAAGGAGACTACATCATGCAGAGGCAAGAAAATTCCTTCCAAGCAGAGGAGATTTTCCATGTGGGCAGCTCTTGAACTTAAAAGCTCTGTAGTTATTTAAAATGCGTAGGATGCTCCATGCTCTCTCTTACACTGATAAAAGTTCATCTGATAGTAACATGTGAGTGCCACCTCTCCATGATCTGTCTCATATTGGTCAAATCTCAAAGACCCTTTTAAACACAAGACAGGTTTTTATGGAGCACTTTAGTGTCCTGTTTATGATGCTCATCATGCATCTTGTGTGTATTTTAAGCACTGCTGTGATCATCGTCTGACTCTTAAAATTGGTATTCATTTCAGGAGAGCAGGCAAGCTTTAGACAGTTATGGTGTAAAAGCTATATGCCTTGCTCTGTCAGGAACAAATAGAACTGAGACCTTGTATGAAATTCATTCATAAAGGTGATGCCTGAATTTTACAGAGCAGAATTGGTAGCCTTATGTTTTTCACCTACACTTCATGCTACAGATGGAGAGGATTATTTATGTGGAAAACTCAGTTTACAGCTCAGCAATCAAATAGCAGATGTATTTTCCTTCATTACCAGAACCTCAGAAACATCTTGTCCTGTTTGTAAAACCATCTAGTTTATGAAAGTTAGAAGGCTCTGAAACAGAACAAGCTGCTCATATTTGTAAAGTAAGCAGCTGCTAGATCCAGAGCTGATGCTCTGGGAGAGCAGTATTCCCATCTTTGTTTAATTGATAGTGTTGGCACTTTTCATGCCACCACTCTGAAAACACTGTGGCTTAGAAGTCACTCTTGCCTGGCTTTATGCTGGCACACACCCAAAGGAAAATTAAGACAGCTCTCCTATGGCTGCTTCAGTTCAAGATGCTTTAGTCAGCTGAAGTACAATATTATTTTTGATATGCTAAAGCAAATTTGAGTGTATTTATCCCAAATATGCTTTTTAGGTACCTCAAGTTTCTGGTTTATAAATGCTATTTGTAATATATTTCTCTCTGATACTGGTCATTCTTGTAATTATAAAACCTGCCTTCATAATTGAAAAATATGTTGAATAAAACTTTGATTATTTTTCAACATTTGGTTTAAATTATGAAGTTTAAATCAAACACTGAAAAATTATCAAAGTAAATAAGGTTTCTTTGCCCAGCTTTGGAAAACATATGCTTTACAAATACCCTGTGCACCAATATTTAAAAGGCCATGTATTATCTGAGAAAACTCATGCAGAGAATCAACAGCTCTACCACAGGAATTGACCAGCATAGTATTGCAAACAAGGGACCTTTTGTACCTCTACAAGTGCAGAACAGCATGAATTTTACAACTGCTGAGTGTACTCCTAAATTAATTACCATTTAGAGTCTAAATAAAATAATTCTCTGTTAAAAATGTGTTGGAAAAAAGTTTACTGGTCTATGGCATCCTATTTTGTTTATTCAACTCTAGCTGGAACTGTAGTCAGAAGTCAGACTTGAATCACAAGCTGTGGGGAAAAATGCATCTTTTCAGTAGGGCTAATTAATTTGAGTGGAACAAAGTGGTAATGCAGCTCTCTGAAACATGATCTATTCAATGTATATTTGAACTGTATAGACACCCTGAGATGACAAGGCCTTATATTTAGTAAAGGGGCTGAGAGCAATTAAATATAGCCACTTAGAGGATCTAATTGAAAAGAAGCACCATGGTTGTTTAAGCATTGTTTTGAACAGTGCAGTGAACAGTGTGCACAGCACAGTTTCAGTGTGTATTTTTCCTGTGCATGCCACAGGTCATCATGTCTGCAGACTGTAGGAATTACCTTCTAGCAGTGGGCACGTGGTTCCAGTGATCAGCCCACTGGCTCAGGAGAGGTGCCACAGGTGGAATTCCTCATGGAACCTTGATCTGAGTGGATTAATTGTGAGGAGGAGGTGCTGTCAGTGCTTCCCCTGTAGCTCACAGACTGCAGTGAACCTGCACCAGCTCTGGCTGTCACTGCACAGTCCCCAACTCCTCTGCTTGTGTCCAGGCTTGACACAGGTCAAACTTCCCAAGCATAAGAACACCACAGTGTTCTTTCTCTGAGGTACCTGGCAATTGCATTTCCTTCCTCTGCTGACTTTTAATTATTATTATATTTTTTCAATACTACTGAGCTTTCAAGTATTTTGCATTGTTTCAAAGGAGGTTTGTTTCCATATTAAGCTAAATAAAAGTTGTCAGAAGTGTGCTCGATGCTTATTACTGTGTGTAATCACTGCTATAGACTGTATCAGGTTTCTGATACTCACAAACCCTTCTCTTTTCAAAGATCTTCTCAGTTCTTGTCTGATGACTTCGAGAGTTGTCTTTGTTTATAACCAAAAACTAAAAATAATTTTGTAGGCTTTTGCTTTCTCATCTCAACTTTTGGAGAAGTTCCATTCCTCTCAAGCAGTTATTTCGCTTGCTATGTAGTTGAGCACATTGTCTCATGCTTTTCCACATAAAGCCATGAAATGTAACTGATGTGGACAAATTAAGCATGTTATAGTTTTTAGGATTTTGAAGACATACTGCTTTCAGGAATAAAGAACAGCTTTTAAAGGTTTGTAAAGTGGGCACTTCTAGTATTTACTTCTGACTGGATTAGGCAAAATAAAAATGTTTTCATGTTTAAAAAAATTAATGTTTGTGTTATTTTTGAAACACTTAAACAGAAAAAGTCTTGCTTTTGCATAGACTGGAAAACAGATGAAACAAAGGAAGGGAACATGAATAATAGGCATTCCTTTCTTTCCTTCTGTTCTGTTTCCAGGGCCAGCGCAATTTGTTGTTTGTTTCGAGGCTTATGAGAATTACATTAAAATGCCCAAGGGACTTGGCTGACCACATTATGAGTTTAATGCCATTATTACTGTTAATAACAAATTCTTAAGTTTCCAGTTTTAGAAATAGAATCTGTTCTAGAATGTAAACATCTAAGAATGGGAAAGAGTCAAGGAAAACTAACTGAATCCTAGCTATTGGCTGAGGTGCAGGTGGTTGGGACAGATGGGGGACATAGGGGTTTCTTAGTATTTAGGTGTATCTGCTGCTGCTGTCTTTGGTATTTCCTTGCTCAGGAAGAGCTGTGATAGTGTATGTGTGAAAAACAAAGCTGGTCTCATTAAACATTGTGGGGATCATCTTCCCACAGACTTGCTGAAACCATCTGCATCTTATAGTAGCACTGGGCAGAGAATTTATTCAACAGAAAAAAAATTAAACTACTCACTGGTTCTACTAAACTTCCTAAAATGACCATCAATTTGTATTTCCCTACTCTGTGAAATCTTTGATGTAGTGTCTCATCCAGATTAAGTTTTGTGGGTTTTATTCTGTCTTTTGGAATCTTCCACCTCCATTTCATGCAGCTGTCTGAGTTTTAGACCTGTTGCTGTGTAGCAGGACTATATCACCTGCATCCACTTGAAAATGCTTGGGTATCTGACGTATAAACTGATTCTCCCATTAAATATGTGTGTGTTTGGTAAAATACTGAGAATTTTTCTGAAGGAAATGTGATAGATAAGTATAAAGTATTTATCAACACTGTTACCATTTACACCAGTAAAACTTCCCAGATATTGATTAGGGGCAGAGCATGACAATAAGGACTCAATACTAGGAACTGTATCACTATCTAAGCTTTTATTGCATTTCACATCCAGAGATCCTGATTATGCAATATTTTGATGCCAGTTTAGTATAGTAATGATTGTTGTCCTCTAGATGTATTTTTAAAATAGGGTGTTGAAATAAATGCTGAGCAAGACAGTATGTGTAGTTTCCTTGCCATCCTACTTGATTTCAGAGCTAAGTTGCTGCAGACACTAACTAGGACCTCTGCAATAATTCATGTATTCTCCATAGGGAATATATAGATGTGATTTAATTACCAGCTGTCTTGTAAACACAGCTGAAAGAAAATTAGAAAAAAAAAATACATCTGTGAAGTTTAGCAACTTGAATCCATTGTTGGTTTGGGACATATCAGTTTTGCTGCAGAAGTATTTCCCTCTGGCCTGTGGTTTTGGAGAAGGAAATGGAATATCTGTTTTAAAAAACAGGGTGCTTAAAGAAGATGGTCTTATTATAAATGCATATTTGTATTGGTTTGGCTTTTTTGCATGTGTTTTATCTTCATAGGGGATATCACATTGTTTATCATTTAATGAAATGCTCTGTTTTTCAATGACATGACTTTGGGAAAGATCTCACTCACAATTCATGCTTTTTTGGAGACAAATTTCATGTCAGGCTGTGCTGGTGTGCTGCATCTGTTATACATGTGAAATTTGCACTGGTTCTTGAGAGTGTTTGGCTCTTCTGGAGAGCTGCATTTACAGAAACTCTTTTCATGACGGAAACTGTAAACTATTGCCTTTCTGTCTCATCTGCAGCTGCTTCACATCTTCTTTGTTGGGTATTCCTTTGATGCAGTTTCAACCATGATCAAATTTGTTGGTGACACAAAACCAGATGGGTCAAGAATGGACATGTGGCCAGGCCAGAAATGCAATGACCTTGAGAGATTAGAGGAATAGAGGCCATGGGGAGAAAAGGAAGATTAACTGTTCGTAAATACAGAGTTCTGTAGGGCAAGGGTGAAGAACAGTGAAGAGGGATGAATATTGGTAGCATTAAGGGAAACTCACTTTCCAGATTGTTGTCTCAGTGCTGCCCTAACATGTCTTTTTATAAAAACAATCAGTTCGGACTTCACAGTCCTAAAATAGCACAGATGGAATGAGGCAGAGCTAATGCACAAAATGAAAAACTTTTGAGGATACTGCTGTAATACAAGTAATTTACATTTCAACTCTCAAACAAGTGACCTTGCCAAGGTATTTGGGAAGAAAAGTAATCTATATTGCTTTGCTGGACTCAGATAAGTCATCAGTAGCTGCTAGAGGGATGGAGTTTAATATATTTTTATAGCCCAGAGAGTTTAATAATACTTGAATTCCTTATGCCTGAACTGCATGTATTGTAATTAAAAAGTAATTCAATTTCAGAAATTTTAAATAGATATAAATTGTGGTATACTCATACTTCTAATAATAATATGCCTGGTTCTTGATTTGGCTTATAGTTTATGAACAGAAAAGAGCATTGCACTTCAATGTATTCATTTAAAAACACCACCACTAAATAGGGCTGTCTTGTAAATTTTGTATGATCCATAACAATGAAAGCCTTCCATAAAAGTTGTAAATGTATTACTAGTTCACTGCTATTTTTATTACTCTGTTTTTACATATATATAATCTGTTAAAAGATCAAAGCTATAAAGCATTACCACAAAAAGCAATCCATTCTATATAAGCAAGTGTATGTGGAATTTCTTTTTGGTCATATGTTTTCTCCATGATTCTTTGAAAGCACAGCTAGCATTTATAGCTCTTGAAATGGAGAATCATACTATAAAGATTTGAAGAAGGAAAAGATGTAACTATCTATGTATTGTATATTGCATCATATTGAAAATGGGAAAAGTGATCTGGGTCTGATACTCTGAAACTTGTGAATTGCAAGGGATGCTAGCAAAATGTCTAGAAAATGAGTCCTGACAGCACTGGGCTGAGATAATGGAAAACATCTTCAATTGTACAGGAT
This sequence comes from Buphagus erythrorhynchus, assembly GCA_013400855.1. NCBI lineage: Eukaryota > Metazoa > Chordata > Aves > Passeriformes > Sturnidae > Buphagus > Buphagus erythrorhynchus. The sequence goes on along the minus strand of VZTT01075375.1, from coordinate 21,187 downwards.
ACTGGGAGACAGAATAGATGCCAAAGCAAAGCAAATGGCAGGTAGAGGCTTGTTCTCAATCATAAAAAATGAAAGGAGTTCAAAGTAAAAAAAAGGTAGATCTGTTAACAACACGTATCAAAACACATGATAATTCAGCAGGGAAAAAATAGAACAGTACTGTCATAATTGCTTTCCATGTGGCAGAACAAAGGGAGACCTGAATACCCAGAGGAAGAATCACAGAATGGTTGCACTTTAAAGCTCCTCTTGTTCCAGCCCCTTGCCATGGGCAGGAACACTTTCCACTATCCCAGGTTGCTCAGAGCCCCATCCAGCCCTGCCTTGAACAATTCCAGGGATGGGGCAGCCACAGCTTCTCTGGGCACCCTGTGCCAGGGCCTCCCCATCCTTACAGTAAAGAATTTCTTCCTAATATCCCTAATATCTGAACCTGCCCTCTGTCAGTTTGAAGTCATTCTGTCTTGTGCTATCACTACCTGGCCTTGTAAAAAGTCCTAACTTTGCTTCACTGTGTCCTTGTGAAGAAGTATCACTGTTCCTATGGTTGAATACCCTCAGTATGGGCTTTAAACGCTGGGCAAAGTGCTTTGCCAATAGTTAGGCTGTAAGGTGATACTGAGCACTGATATTCTTCTATTTTTCGTTGATCCACATTGAGACATCCAACTTTGTCCTTTCTTCATTCAGACAGATTTTGTGTAAAAAGAAAAGCACATAAAATTTTCTGTGATTTCTCCCAAATAAAATGTGGAAAGGAGTAAGGTTACTTAATGATTTCTTTTCGTATGGATGACACATCCTGAGCTATTTT
>VZTT01075375.1:2214-19879 GCA_013400855.1 Buphagus erythrorhynchus | reverse complement strand
CACACTGCTGGAGCACATCTGGCTGAGCTGACCAGCTCTGCAGCCACGGGAGCACATCTGGCTGGGCTGACCAGCTCTGCAGCCACCCTGCCTGGAGCACATCTGGCTGAGCTGACCAGCTCTGCAGTCACAGGAGCACATCTGGCTGAGCTGACCAGCTCTGCAGCCACACTGCCTGGTTTGCTGCTTCTTGTGCAGTAGGAGGGGACAGAGCAGGCAGGAGTCAGGTGTCTGCATCAGAGATAAAACCTGCTAATCACTTTCTTTTGAGATAGTGTTAAGCATTGTAATCACCCATGCCCCTGTGTGAAATTACTTCTCCCCTTTGTTCACAGCCCTTTATCTCTCATCCCTAAGTTACATCACCAATGAATTCCATTTAATACAACTAATTTCTGTCAGGAGCCCCATAAAATCATAGTGTAATGACCTGCAAAAGGGTGATCTTTCCTCTGTTGTGCCATCTTGTATTATTTCCCTCTGAATCTTGTTTTCTAAAATGAACTGAAAACATGGTTGTCCTTTGGGGTTCATATTTTTATTTTATTTTGTTTCTAAATGTGTCCTGTTCAATAATCTTTCTTCAGAATGATTGTGTGGGTGGAAAAATAGTTGAACAGACCTATTAAGAAAAGATGAAGAAGCTTGATCAGTTGCCTAAAATGTTTATAATGTCTAGATTTTCTATCCTATCTTCTTAATTAGTTTTGCGAGCTACACCAATTTGCACACTGAGGTTGTCTGGATATTAGAAAGCATCCAAGTGTAAAATAAGCATTAGGCTGATGCTCTTATGTTATTATTTTAGAAATACCTTTTGGTTTATTCTAAGAAAAGTGGTTTGCTTGGGCTTTTTTATCTGAAGTTACAGCTTTTATAGCTCTGCACTCTATGATACAACATCCTAAGTGAAGTAACCAAATTAATATTCTAATGAGTGTAGCTTATTTTGGAAGATGGATTATCATCCAGTTTTGTACCTTCTTAGTTGATTTCCCATATTGCAGTCAAATAATTAGCCAGTTTTGAGGAACCTCTGAAATAGGTTAAAAATGTATTGTGTTTAACTTTATACATTTGAGCAATGTGATCTTCTTTTCTCCAGATCCTGTAGAGAAGCAGTATAAGCATTCATTCTGATATAGCTTTTAAACATAAGAAATGGTTCCATTCATGCTAAATCAGGTTTTGGCTTTTGTGTGGAGACAATCAATAAAGTGATAGGATTCTCCTTTTGTTGCATGCTGTTAGCATTAGAAACTCACCCAGGGATACAGCTTAATGCTTGCTTACTTGGCAAATGTGATTAAACTCTGACTTAGATAAAAGGAGAATGAGAATAACTGTGTGGTACAGGCAACAAAGCATGGTATGAAGTACACAGATCCTGCAAAAGAGCATGTGGAACTGTCTAATTTGTGCAAACTCAAAATAGGACAATTTTTGGAAATTATTAAGTACAAGGGGAAAGCTTGGTCTGGGACTCACATCAGTTTGGAGAAAGAGGAATGTTTTCTTCCCTGGTCTGTTTTATATACCCCTCTTTACAGGGTAGAAGTTTGAGCTTTGCTCGGTTGCAGTGTGGAAGGAGATGCTCCTTCAGCAAGGAAGTCTCCTAGTTCATCTGATCAAACTCACCTGACACACAAATGAACTGGATTCGTGTTCCTGTCCAGCAGAGCTCTTTCCCTTTCCACTCCAGCTTCTTGGATTGTGTGGCTTAAGACAGAGTTTAGTATCCAAATGTACAACTCAGTTTACTGGAATATTTTTAAAATTGAAGAGCAGCCTTTTCTCTTTGACCAAATTGGTTGAAATCACGTGTGTCTTCTCTTCTGAGCTGCACTGTGAGGATTCATGTGTAGGACAGAGAAAACTAGATCTAGGCTGGCTTTTCTAAACACTGCAGTTGGACAGAGGAGATGTAGTTCATTGAGAGCTGCATCTCTGTTGCCAAGCAAGAATGACCTCTGAGATTTTGTCATGGTAATTCTCAGTTTACTTAGGTAAAGCAGTTTGCAGTGTTTGGGTATTCTCTTGATCATTACAGAAATTAGTGGATCTTGGATGGGAGTGAAAACTAATTACTAGAGGCAGAATGCGAAGGTGTGAGTGTGGGAGTTCTTGCAGAAAATGGAAATTATTATACACCCTGAAAAAAAGAGGCAGGTGATATGAAAAACTTGTAAACTTATGCAGACAAAATCTCTGAAGCAGACAAAGGAAAATTAAAAGAAAACAGATATTAAAAAAAAAAACCAAACCCAGAAAAACCCCACAAAATCTAAAAAGTCCTGTAACTGTGTTGTATACAGCTGTCTGTGGTTCACTGGACATATATAAAGATAGAATTCTTGAAACAACTTGGGAAAGAGTCCAGGAATGGATATTTTGTCTTCAAAAGACCCATATCCCTAGGCCTAGAGTTCATGTTCCATATGGAGTTACCTATGATTGCTTGATGCTAAGGTCATCAAATTCCACATTGCTAGCATTTGCTTTAGAGAAAACCATTTTCAGAAGCTTTTTTCAACATGCAAAAAGCTTGTGCTCATGCTTTCATACTATCTTCTTTGTTTGAGATCAGTGGCTTTATCGATACAATAATGGATCTTTGGACAAATGAATCCTGATTTATTAGTTCCATTGATATTATTATTGCATGAGAACATAGGAGAAAATTTTATGGATTGGCGTTATTTCAGTGCCCACTTAAAGGGAGATCCTGAGAGAAAAGCTGTGCTTTGGATTATTCTTGTCTAAGACTCCTTCTCTTATTTGGTCACAATTAACATTCTGGGATATACTTGTAATTAGGGGGATATTTTTGTAAAAGCAGAAATTTGCTTTTGAAGGAGGAATGGTGATTGTTCCTCTGATATTTTTAAAGGCATTTTTGGGTTTTGAGGAGTGGGCCATGTCAATCTACAGCAAGTGTCACCTTGCTTTACACAGAAGATTGAGACAAACTTTAGTGCTCACAGGGCAGGCAAGGCAGCATCTCCCAGGGATGGAAGGTGCACTTGGCCATTAAGAAGGAAATGGGCCCTGTGGATAAAGGACTACATTTGTCTCCTTGGCTTTTTTGCCTGGCGTTATCTCCTGGCTGCCCTCTGGCAGTGTTTGCTAAGCCAGATGCATAGATATAAACAGCCAGATGCAGGGATATAAATTAATATGCATTAATTTATATCCCTGCAAACTGATTATAAAATGTACACAGTGAAGTCCACAGTCCATCCTTGGAAGTTTTAAAACGTTTGGATAAGCCCTGAGCCACTTGGTTTGATGCTGCAGCTGATCCTGCCTTTAGCAGAGCTTTGTATCCAGACCTCAAGAGTCCTTCCAAGCTGAGTTACTCTGTGATTTTTATGAACAAACAATCAACAACATTTGAGAATATGTGTATACTGCATTCGTTAAATAAGGCAAAACTGCTTTTCCTAAATGGTATCTGGGTGTAATATACAGATCTCATTATGCTGCAATATGGCTTCACTCCGTGTATGAATAACAGATTGTAATAAAGGCCAGTTCTTCATGGCTGAAAGTCACTGCAAGTCCTGCCATCCACAGAGGGGAGGTTCAGAATTCTCATTCACAATTCATGAGTCGTAGTCTCTGCTGCCTTCTGCTTTATGGAGTCACTGTCCCTGTGCACAATGGGCAGAAAACATTTTACCAAATCAAATTGGGCCCGGAGTGTTTTCCATTGTGCCTTCCAAGGACATTGCGGGCACGAGGCACAGAGAAGAATGATTTCATGGTTCTCCCTTCCCACTGATTTGCTGTTTCAGAGACCCCTCAAGGAAGGGGATGTGCTGTGGTGGCAAGGACTGATCCACCAAGCAAGTGGTGAAGATTGCAGACCCGTGACATCCCTTTCTGACATCCTTTTAAGATTAATAAATGAAATACCAGATGCTGGGAATGGATAGCTATAGGCATGTTGATGTTTTCCCAAAGATTTAGGAAGCTGGTACATTAATTAGTTTAATTAAATAGTGAATGCACTCTTCATTTATATGGCTATCAAAATACAGTTCATAAGAGTCTGTTTATTTACACAGTTGTCTGTCTGTCTCTTGAAAGTCAGGATGTATCAATGATTACTGGGGGCATATGGCAGGGGAAAGAAGGTGCTTACTGTTGGTACATTATTTATTTCCAGAGGCTATGCAGTAGCTTTTTTTAGTGACAGAGACTTTCTGTGTAATGTATATAACCCAGCATCCTGTGAGTTGCATTAGAGGTTATAGTTAGTTGAGGTTGAACAAACAAAACGAAAAGGGGATGAGACTTGTTTCTTAATGAAATATCTGTTGTGGGAATGCTTATCTATTGGGACTATTTCTAATTGGCTTGAGCCATCTAGACAGCTTTGGCTATTATATGTTTCATAAATTAGAAATAACCACAACCAGGAGGGTAGACTGTACTTTTTATGTTACACAGTATCTATTTGTGCTGTGAAAGTCTTTCTGTGTGCAAAACACAAGACAGATTTATCACGATGATAAAATCTAAGTGCGTAATTTGTGAGCACCACTGAAGTGCAAAGAATAAATTTAGGTTTATTACTAAATAGCTTGCCATACTTTGTAAAATTAGCCATTCTGTTGGTAGGATTTGCCAGTCAGTAACATGATACGCTGTTAAGCATAATCTTCTGAAAATTTCTCATAATTGGAAAGTCAGTATCATTTTTTTAAACACTGGAACAGTTGTTGTTATACTGTTACTTTCTCACATGATTATCTGACAGCAGTTTTCCTATTGGAAGGAGCGTTACAAACACTAAAAAAAACATTCTAAAATTTTTTACTCCGTGCAAGGCAGTGCTATATAAAAGCACAGAAATTCTGTCATGGTTTTCTTCTGTTTTGGGATGCAAGGCAGTTAGAGTTATTGGGCTTGATATACAGTTTATTGCTCTCACTATTTTAATTCAGTCTTTGCTTAGAACATTGAAAAAACAACCCAAATAAAGCTGGTGTTAGGTTCAGCAAGTGTAATTGAAAAGTTATAAATACAATTGCTTTCTGAATGACATATTGCACAGTTGTATGCTGGATGTTTGGCAGTATCACATAAAATCTAAATTTTTTATGTAGTGACAGCTTAATTCTGAGAAGAAATATCAGGAAAGCAAGAAAGAGTGGTGGGGTTGTATTTTAATGAAAGGGCCATAGCCAGGCCCCTGAATACTGCTTTTTGAGAAACCTGAGAATTTTGAAAATTGCCTGTATTTGTCAACATGAAGTTATATATTGCTTTACTTGGGCCTGTAGGGTGTTTGCTTTGCTGCATCACCTGCACTGGAGCTTTCCAGGGCTAGAAAGCCCAGAGCATGAAGGTCACTTTGAAGAGATTTCTTTGGCTCTAAATGGAAGTACCAAAAATTTAACAACACAAAAGGTGACTTTAGCCTGCAGAATAGTGATATCAGTGTTCATGTTCCCTAAAAGTGATGAGACATGCCACTTTCAGCTGCAATAACTGCTTCATTCTTACTTCAGAGGCAGGGCAGTGGCTGAGCCTTCATAACTGCAGCCCTGAAGTCAGAGCTCTCTGGGCTGGTGACTTGGTTTCTGCTTTAATGTGAGTGTGAAACAGGAATCCAGCTAAAGAGGGGGGTGTTCCTAATGCCAGTAAGGGATCTTCAGTTAGACACTGCTGCCAGAAGGATGTGGGAGACCCCATAAGCATCTGTGTAAATTCAACTTTTTGTTAATATCCTTTTATACAACAGCCATCAATTGGATGGAGTCCAAGTGGACTTGTCCTTTCCCTGAATCTGGAAGTTATGTGAAACTTCTCTTGTCCTTGACTCCCTGGAGGTCTCCTCCTCACACCCCTAGACCTATACTGAAGAATCAACTCACCTGAGTGCCTGTTTTTACCTTAAAACACCTCTTTAGAATACCAGGAGGACACCATTTGCTTTCTGCCTTTTTAAGGACTCTTTGAGGAAAGTTATGCTCTCAAATGCCAACAGGAAATGTTACTTTTGCTGCATTTTCTGCAGTTCTGTCGCCAAAGCAGTGCCTGCTACAAAAATACAGTAAAATGTGTTTTGATATGAATGAACATTTTTGTTATTAGCCTGTTCCAAACACGTAAGGAACCTGATTTTCCAGGGTCTCCTAATGTATCACTGCTCTGGTAACCTGCATTTATGGGTGAAGGAAGGATTGAGAAAGTTGTGAGTGACTCTTACAGTCAACATATGTACATCTGAAACAAAGCAACATCTTGAGTTGTTTGCCTGCCTGTGGTGAGTGAGAGTCAGTTTGTAGTCTTATATTTAAAGAGTGGACTGATGCTGAGGCACTTTGTGGTTTGGCAGTACCAGAGTTTAGAACAGAAAGGATTGGGAGCAGGTAACCTTTGATAAAACATTGTAAAAAGTTTCCCCTGAGTAATCAATACGTATTTACGGCCTTAATATTGTCTTGAGTTTTTCTGGCACATCTCCAGGAGTTCAGGTCCCCTCATTTTTTAGATCTCCTTTATTTCCCAAATGCCTGTCTGATTTATATTGAACAGTTTTGGGGGTGGGGGAGGGGGAAACATCCCCAAGTCCTCATGCCACAAATGACAAAATTTATGACAAAAGATTTTAGTGAAGGAGGGTGAAAGGAAAGCAAGAGTTTTAATTATGTGACAAGGGGGAAAAAAATGGAATTTATAAACCATTTCAGGCTTAGCGGCGTAGGAATACATTTATTAATTTGCTGTCAAATCGTTACTGGAAGTGTTGTCTCAGCCCTGGGAGCAGGGAGGGGCAGGCAGGCTGGTGACATCCCCTGGTGCTGCAGGGAGCAGGCTCGGGGTGGTGGGGCAGAGCCCTGGCAGGGGAAGGAGCCTGCCCTGGTGGGAGCTCATGTGTCTGCTCCCACTGCAGGAAGGACTGGAGCTCAGCTCTCCTGAGGCAGCCTGTCCTGCACCGCTGCCAAGTCTACTGCTTCTGGCACCAGTCTAACACTTTTATGAGTCATCTATCATACTACCATTTTTTTTTTCCGGTGTTCTATCACCACTGTGGAACAACAGATTTTTCCCCTCCTTTTCTAGCCCTGCCCTTGCTGTCAGCTTCCAGGCTGCTGTAGGAGCGACGTGCTCCTGCCCATCCATTGCCGCCCAGTGATGGGAACTTGGCCCTTTGTCACTCTCCCTAGGTGCTGGAAGAGCTCCGTGCAGCTCAGCTTCCCCATCCTTTTTCTGAGGAAAATAGCTGGCAGGTTCAGGTGCCAGAGCATGTGTTAGCATCTAGGTTAACTTGTGCTGCTGTGAAATGTATCCCATTCTGTATGTGTGTATCATCCATTTAGTAGGGAAGGGGGCCCTGCCAAGGGCAGACTAGAACCCAACTATCTCACCTGCTACTGCATGAATTTCAGATATTACAAGGTAGAGGCATGGCTGCTCAATGTCCTTTACTCAGTCTGAAGCTGTGATCCAGCCCTTAAACGTTAAGAGAAGCTGCCAGTGCTCCTGCAATTGTCTGTGAAACTCCTGTTTTGACACACATACCGTATTCTTGTAAAACATTAAGATACAAGTTCAGTATTCATTTCAGCAAACAGGAGAATTGAATTCTCTCTTCATTAGCAGTGCATGAAACTGTCTGCTGGTTGGTTCAGGGCTTTGATTTTTATTCTAAACCCAGATGGAAATATTTGCATAAGTCCTACAGTAGTCCTTTGTGAGGGCTTTTTCGTTCTTCTCGCCCCAGTTAATATTGCAAACTTAAGAAATCCTCTGAAATTAATCTTTTCCATTATGCCCATTTCTGAATATCACAAATTTGACAGAAAGATCCAGAAATCTCAGCCTGGTGCCGCTTTCCAGCGGGCTGGGGAGCTGCAGCGATTATTTGTGTGTCGTGTGTGTGTTTATCTCTTTTGGCTAGCGAGGCCTTCCACGTTTCCCCATTTTTATTTCGCCTTTCCACACACTCCTTCACAGCTGCTGTAGCCAGCACTCGCCCTCTGGCCAGTGTTGAGGCTGAGCAGGCTGTGGGGCTGCTGCTAATGCCTCTCCATGGGCCGCTAGACAGGGCGCTTGGCATCTGCGCCGCCCTCGCTGTCGGGCAGCCTGGCACCACCTGGTGCCCTCTGCTCCAGACTTTGCTGCTGTGCTTGGTGCTGAGCACTCTGCAAAGAAACCCTGCCCGGGCCAAAAGCATCCCCAGAGCAGCTTCTGCTGCCTTGCTGTGGAAAAGGATTTGGCGGGTTTGTGCGTTGCGCTGCTCGGGGAGCGAGATGTTGAATAATATTTGTTGTTGTTTCATTGAAATTCTACTTACAGCTGTAGCTGTATCTCTTAGCCTGCATGGAAAATACCAGTGATTACTTTGGTTTTTCTTTTTTCAATACAGCAGATCCCTGATTTTCTCCCCAGGAGTCCCCATGCTTTGGGTTGTCTTGTCTCCTACTACTGCTCTCATTATTAGAGAGGAGTCTGTATGCTTAGTGCCCTGTAAAAGGGGTGGAAACACTTGCTGAGACAAGGCCTGAAAGATCTGGAAAAGGGAGTCTTTTTTTACTCAACTCACTTTATTTCAGTGGTATTTATTTTAGTAGTAAAATGTTAAGCGAATTCCCTTTTTTTCCCTGCTGCCTATTTTTATCCTACCAGTGATTTACCTTCATTTTTATATTAAGTATGGTGCCTGTAGAGTATTTACTTGTAATTGTGTGTTTGTGTGTGTTTTACTCTTGAATATAAATAACATCCTGGTGTCTCTTCAGTTTAGAAATTCTGCCAACCTGTCACAGAGATCCTTTCATGATCCATATCCTTCTCAAACTCCCACAATTGGCTTTTAAATGCTGGGGCCAGTGAACCATAAGTTTTAGAGCTGCATTTGTTAGAGATGCCATTTTGCATTCAACAAGGTTGAGTTTACACCCATTCCCTGTTGCCCTTCTCCAGTTTTAGACCAGTGATGTGTTTTCTGAAGTGTAGTTATAGGTATGTAATAGCCTAAATTAGGACACTGCTTGGCTCTGTACATATGTGTACATGTGTTTCATGAGCAAAGCCTGTATCTATCCAGAGGTGCTTTCTGCACTATGGCAGCAGGACAACCACAGAAAATCAGAAAAGGACAAAATGAGCACAGTGTGTGCAGCAGTTGGTGAATTTGGGGTTTTCTGTTTTCAATTTTTTCATTTCCAGTTGCCCTACGTGTAGCTGGTTCTAATGTCTTTTGGTGACAGCTTTTATGACATTAGGGGTCAGAGTGAAATTGGTGTCTACTTCATCCCTCTAAAAGCATACAGATGTAACATCCTTTGGACCAAATCCAGTCCCTCTTCCCCTTGGAGTGCAAGTGTTGAAAGTATGGAAAACATCCCAGCTGTGCCATTTGGATGTATGGCACAGGTGCAAGCAGTAGAGAGCTGGTAACTTCCACAGGAGCTCTTTTCCCAGGGGTGTGCTGAGGATGCTGAGGAGGTTGGCAGTAGCAGTGGGGGAGCCTACAAGCATTACAAATCCCTGGCCAGTGCCCCAGCACAGCCTCTACATAGCAGGCATAGCTATGTCATGGCTCCACAGCTGTTCCACCCCCTCTGTGATATTACACAGGCTGAGTGAAGCCTGCCTAAAATCCCTGCACTGAGCTTTGCTTCCTCAGGGGAGGAGCTCTAGGCTCTCTGACCTAACAGTCTCTCTATATAAAATTTCTTGGTTAATATCTACAATTTCCTGATGTCACATTTGATAATTCTGCAACTCTGTGCTACAGGCTGAGTGACACCAGTGTTTTTCTCCTTTATTTATGCACCTTCCTGACACCACAATCCTGCTTTTGCCCAGTTTTTTACCTTTCTCCTTCCATCACATTTTTCTTTCTCAGAACTCCTGCTAAAATAAAAGCATACATACCCAAACTAACTGAAAAGTTGGACATATGACAACTCTCTTTGGGTTTTTGTATTAGTGGTATTATCCAAATCAGGTTAGCCAACTGGAAAATAAATTATGGAAAAAGACATTTCTGAGAGGAAGGAGGTGATGATATCCGTGCAAAGGAGTTAACAGCCATACAGAGCAATAGGAATGATTTTCCCAAAGGCCCAAAAGGTTGTTCTCACTTGTATTTGTATGATGCTCAACTGAAAAAAAAGGGAAATGTCTTCACTTCTCTTTAAATAAACTTCTTAGCTGGAATTTCGTCATGGCTGCGTGTCACCCACTATAGCTAGATTTGCCTGACTCCTTGTCAAGTCAGTGTTTATTTGTACAAAACTAATTTTAGACTTTCCTCTTCTACATAAAATGCTAGGGCTGTTTTTTTCCCTTTGATTTAATTTGTCAGTATCATGTAACATTTCTGCCTCTATCTCTGTATCCATTTCTAGTCAGTTTGTGGATGGTGGCACTGATTTGACATTTGGGGTTTTTTCATGGCTTTTAGGGAAGTAAAAAGGGCTGACAGTCACTGGCTGATTGGTATGATAGGAGAGGTCAAATTTAGGATCAACATCACTTTGTGTAAATGTAAATAAAACATCACCATATTTTTATCTATTTGTAGTATGGTAAATTTGGATTCAGTATACTAATTAATTAGGGATAGAAACACTTGATAAAGAATATGAACTAAACTCAAATATAACCCATACCAATATTTTTTGAATTGCAGAAGCAGGTTTTTGTGGGTTTTTTTCATAATTATGAGTGCAAAAAGTATGAATTCATAACAATGGGAGGTCTCAGTAGGACCCAGAAGTCTTGTGAAAAAGAATTATTTTCAAATTGCAATAATTCTACCAAGATACTTTATCATTTGTGTTCCATAAGTATGTAATAAGAAAACTTATTTCTTTAACATCCAAGTATAGCTTGTACCAGTGGTGTAAGAAAACCCCAACATTATTAGAGATTGCTGTTTCTTACAGGGAAATTTATAGTGTGTGCTACCACAGAGCCAGACTCTCTCTTACACCATGTGAGCAGATATTAACTTGAGACCAGCATCAGACAACCATTTTTGTCTTTCCCTTTATTTGAAATATGACATGAACAAGTATAATTTGGCTTAAGAGACCAATTTATGCTTGAAGTGCTAAATAGTTTTTCTGTTGGCTTTATATGAGTTACACTGAACACTTACCCAGTTGTCAGAAGGATGAATCCATCTAATAAAAAGTAATCCTTTATTCATACCAAATAACACTTTTTACTGCTTTGCTTTACTGTAGTCAAGTCTCGGAGAGAATCTTTCTAAGTAATCCTTTGAGAGAGGGGAGCTGGTGACAGAGCAATGAATTCTCCATGGACTTAGGAATTCATCAGTAATTTCTTGAGAAAGAGGTAGGGAGTAAATTAATAAAAAAATAAAAAGGAATACAAACAGAAAAATCAACACTCTTTGGGTCCCCAGTGATAACACTCAACTGCAAAGGCTTTCCACGTGTTATGGATACGAGTAAACAATTGGGTTATTGAAATTGCTGCAAAACCAAGTATTTTTTGCCTTAGAATTGGTCTAGAAGAATATGAAAAGCTGCAAAATGAACCATATTTTGATGAAGTATATGCATAGACTTTTGCCCATTGGTAACAGGTTAGAATCACTTTAAATCCAGTTTCACCTGCAGATCTGGCTAATTCTTAAAAAAGGAAACTACAAATGATATTTTCTGGAGCCACTTAGTGATACCCAAACACAGATCAGAATTCTAATTTCTCTTTGTCAGTAACAGATAACATAAGGATCAAAGCTGTTGCAGAATATGAATATTAATTTTTTAACCATATTGGAAAGACCTTCTGACTACGCTTTTCTGTGTTTTTGAAGCAATATTGTGGGAAGCAGCTGACTGAATCCTACTAATTTAAATGAGAGCCAAATGACAGTATGGACCTCTTTGAAAATTTGAGACTTAGTTCTTTATTCTTATTTCTTTCACACTGTTGTAGGAGACTTTCATGTGTTCAGTGGACTTTCAAAGGCAGACATGTATAGTGCAGTTAAAATACTACAATTTAGTAGTATTGCACTGCCTAAGTTGTCATTTCCTGCAGAGTAAAAGAGTATGGTTAAAACATGTTGTTCTACGTGATGCTGCAAGATTTAAGACTTCTGCTTGTTCTCAGTGTAACCGGTGAAAACTTTATTGCCTGTTGTCAGAAAAAAATCGATTTAATTTTTGAAACTTGAATCTAAATCTTAGGTCATGCTTCCTTTATAATTACACACACTTACTGGAATGGCATATGGTGAAAATATATAGAGCTTTGTGATACAAAAGAAATGAGGAGAAATGCTGGAGAAATTCTAGGCTTTTATGTTGATTGCACCTGTATGGGGGCTTTATAAGCTTACAATTTGTATCATTTATAGATAAAGACTCAGCATACCCCTAATGTAACTAGTACTGCAAAGCTTTTTTTTTTTTTTTCTTCCCCTTCTTTCTGCTGACTGAATGATAGGTAAAGCAATTTTCAACAAATGTCTCCCTGTAGGCTGTCATCATGGAAGTGTTGTAATCCTGCATTTTAACCTTAGAACTGGCAACTATCCAGAAATTATTTCATTTATGCCAAACAGTTCTGCACAGAGCGCTTGCTCTCTTACTATATGGCAAGAGAACAAACTTTAAATCTTAATATTCACATTGTTCTATCAGATCTTTATCATCTGTGTTCACAAGGATGTGGCAAAGGTGAAATAGCCACAACTTCCTTTGTTTTCTTGGGGTGATCTCAGTTTAATTATGGGAGTGAAAATTTGAAAACTCACAGATGGCTTAGGTGCCTACTTGACATTTGTACCTTTGGGAATATTTAACGTTGGAATCAGATCGTTACAAAAATAAATTGTGCTACATTATATCCAAGCTGTTTCCTCTTTAGTAGTTTGGTTTGTTTTAAAACTCACATGCAGCCTTGTGCAGAGACTCAGGTGGTAATGTTACTGCCTTCTATAAAACCCTTTTTGCAGTTGTTTTATGCATATCTGTTAATCCTTTAGTGTGGGCTAAGAGCTTTTCTTTAAAAAGAACCATAGAACATAAATGATCTCTTAAATTAAGCCTCCATTTAGATTTTATTCAGGATCAAGTCATGAATAAGCTACTGTTCAGCTCTGGCAGCTATAGAGCCTCACAGATTGTCTATGTCGTCTTTCCTAGACCTTACACACCTAAAATTCCAGCAAACAAAGTAGTTTAGAACTGCAGGTGCACATTTTATTTACTCTCTACAACTATACTTGCTGTATATAGTTAGTTGGAAACTATATTTTGCATTAAATTAATAAAATCTCACCAATTTTATCTTCCCTTGTGATCTGCATTTCTCTATCAGTAAACACAGTTATAACTTAGAGGTGGAGATGAGCAAGTATTTGCACAAAATGATGTTATCCCATACATACGAAATCTGTGGTGATACACTTTGTTGGAAGTCCTCTGCATTAATTTTCACATACTGAAAATGCAGTTTTGAGTATTCCCCACCTCTGAAAACCATCATTTCCAAACTGTTGACAAATATCCTTGTCATGTGCAAGGTGTTCTGTACTACAACATGGTACAAAGTGCAGCTTCATAGAGGCCATGCTGCTCCATCCTTTTATTGCACACTGGGACAAGGAGTTTTTTTCTTGCAGACCTTCTTGGAGACAGTATTCAGAGGAAAAATCTTGCCTACAAATAATGCTTTATGTTAGAAAATGGTCCAGTCCTTGGAATTGTTGTCATATCACAGTGCTCAGGCAGCTGATATTTTCGGCTCATTTTCCTACTGGGCNCTTGGAATTGTTGTCATATCACAGTGGCTCAGGCAGCTGATATTTTCAGCTCATCTTCCTACTGGGCTTTTCCCCCCTTTTTTTCTTTTTAAACATCTCTCTTTCCATGAGAGGAACTGTCAGTCATGCATTAAATGATTCCTGGTTAGGCAGTGCTTTTCCACAGACAGGATGTTGGCCTCAGAGTCACCAGTCTAGATTCTATTCTGAACTCATCTATTAACTGAGCAACCAGAAACTTGTAATTACCTTCATTTTAAGTATAGATCAAAGTTTTTGTAGAAGAACCAACTATTTCCTTAAGTGTTTAAATACAGCTTTCTCTAGAAGTCTTGACCTCTGTGGTTTCTTTGGCTTAATTTCGTCTTTAATTTTCAGCTTTCAGAGACTCAACTACACATAAGTTACCCACTCTAAAGTCAAATATTTTCAGTCAGTTGGTTCACTTACTAAGGGTACAGATGTCATTTTGTCCAGCATTTTTTGTGGTTGGAGTAATGGAAATACAAAATTGTCTGAAGAAAAATGGCCTTGATAAGCGTTAAAGCATTGACCTCTGCTGCTAGAACCTTTCAAGCAAACAGGGAAAAAAAAACCTGACAAAAATCACAATACATGAAGAACTAGGGTATTCCAGTGACTGAGACCTTATGTTATCTAATAGCTTCCAGAAAGATTCTGTCGTGTATCTCAAGTGTGGGAGCAAAGAAATTAAGAGCAGTGTTCACAGGCACACAAATACTCAAGAGATGACCTTCTGAGATTTGGTAAGCAGAGAAGTAAAAGCATGTTTAGTAAAAACAGAAAGGAAAAGAGAAATGTGGATATTGATGTCCTTTATTTAAGAGACCTCAAATGTTCTGTTGTTAGAAAATTTTCCATCAGTCTCTTTCTTTCATGCCAGTGTTTGGTTCCTGTACATGATGAGTCTGCTGAGGAGTGGCTGAGGGAGCTGGGGGTGTTTGTCCTGGAGAAGAGAAGGCTCAGGGTGACCCTGTCCCTCTGTACAACTGCCTGACAGGAGGCTGTAGCCAGGTGGGCTTCAGCCTCTTCTCCCAAAAACCAGAGACAGAACAAGAGGAAACAGCATCAAGTTGCACTGGGGGAGGTTTAGACCGGATATTAGGGAAAATTTCTTCACCTGCTGGGTCGTGCACTGGAAGAACTTAAAAGCCATGTGGATGTGGCACTTGGGGATGTGGTTTAGTGGTGGACTTGGCAATGCTGGTTTAGTAGTTGGACTCGATAATCTTAGAAGTTTTCTCCTGCCTAAATGATTCTATGATTTCTAGTGCCTGAAGAGTATAATTCACTAAATATGGCTGGGGAAAAAAAGGCAAAGTTTCACTAATAAGAATCTCACATAGACTATTAAGTTAAAACTTCTAGGAGACATTATTAGTTGCAGGGGTAAGGGTCAGGTCTCATTGTGGATATATCTTCTCTTGGCTTTTAGCCTAACAGCTTTAGGGGACATTAGCTTGGAACTGAGCAATATAAGCAGAAACAATTCTGGTGCTCCTGCCTGCTGGGAGCGCACAGATGCTTGTAATAAAAATTGTTAAAAATTGTTTCATTAGTTTGCAAAAATCAGATTTCTTGGAATACTCTACCTTCTTTTGCCAAGAATTTTTAATTTCTTTTATGTTCTGTATATGACAAGAACTAGCAGAAGCTACCTCTCAATTAATTATGATGATATATGGGACTTAAAATGACTACTCAACATTTTTACATTTGCATGTTGAAAACAAAAGGTAATTGGGTTGAAAACAATATGATATTTAATGCCTCTAAGTGGCACATTTTTCCAAAAGATAAAGATATACCAAACCTTCTGGAATTACATAATATCACAGACATAAGTAAAATTAATCAGATATGCCACGTGCCCTCATTTTGTAAGTGCAGTAGCTCATTTAGCTGTTAGCAAAACCTTGCTTAGTGATGCATCGATAATTAGGAACTGTCACTCTCTGTATATGAATAACACTTTTTCTCTTTCTTGCTATTTTGATATTTGGGGGGAGGAAAAATCATCACATACCACATTTCATCTGTCCTGGAGTACAAACATAGTTGGACACTTCAAGATGTCTGTGTAGAATTTTTAAAATATTACGAAATGAAGTGGTTTTGTACTTGCAATTACAAGCATGTATTTTTATCCAGCAGACAGATGGGAGAGGTTGTTCTTGAGATAATGCATCTGCAAAGCAGTCTCCTCTACGTAGTGCTTAATGTAATTAGTTTTCTCACAGTTTGGTAGCATGCATTTTAGAAACAAAAATTTTCTTGTTTGAAAGGAATGTTTGTACTTAAACCTGCTTAGAAGGTCAGTAGAAAGGCTTTTGCTGGAGACTTTTTGATGGACAGGCTTCTCTGAGCTCATAGCTGTTCATCCATTAGGCAGATGAGCAAAGGGAAGTTTTGTCTGTCAGTCACCAGGAATCATTAAACCCCTGAAAGCCTGGGCTGCAAGCAGGGTGGACAGTCCTGAGAGATGGCAGTGTTTTAGTATCCTTTTCTTCACAGATCAGAGGAGTGTCTGTGCAGACCTGTGCTGTTGCAGACCACCATTTCTGAGGACACAGCTCCTCTGTTCTCCAGGGTTTGTTTTATGTGCAGCAGCACTTTGTGCCTGGCCCTCTTTGCTGGCTCTGTATTTCCATTTCCACTGAGCGTCAAAGGAAGGACAGGACATCCATATGGACAGATTTAGGGTCAGACACATTGCATGAGACTATTTTTATTTCATGCTTAGACTAAAGCTTATCCTGTTTCTTATAATAGCTTTTATATAAAGAACAGAATCTTCACTAAACTATTATTAAAATAGTCACATTTAAATCAAAGCTATGGTAAACATTCCAGCAGCTCTATGACAGTGATATCCAGGTTTTAGTGACCCACCTTTGGTCTTCAGTTGGAGTAGGTGGTAGAATTTCCCTTTTCCTTCAGAGAGGTGTGTAAGTAGACAGTGCTGAATATTTTGTGTGTGACTCTGAGCCTCGTCTTTCCACTAAAAATGATGGTGGTACAGATCTCCTTGTCTGAAGTCTAGACCAGACAAAAACCCAAGTGACAATTAGATAACTCTGGTAAATGAATATAAAACCATTTTTCTGGAAGGCACATAAAGCTGTCCATGCTGAGGAGAGGATAATGCAGAGCTGATTTAGGATATTTACATTTATTCAGATTTGTAAACAATAGCCTTTAAAAAAATATTGTTGACTCTATTTTTCAGTCTGCTCACTGTAGTAATTTCTCTGTGAAACAGCTTATTTATACTGATATGAACCCCACATTTGGATATTGCAGTGCACCAAGGTGTGCTGAGGTAACTCCAGAGGCTGTTTGGAAGCTCACAGATAGTCCTTAGTGCAAGTGTGCACTTTGCTCAGTGGTAACTTCACA
This sequence comes from Buphagus erythrorhynchus, assembly GCA_013400855.1. Classification (NCBI taxonomy): domain Eukaryota; kingdom Metazoa; phylum Chordata; class Aves; order Passeriformes; family Sturnidae; genus Buphagus; species Buphagus erythrorhynchus. The sequence continues at coordinate 2,688 of VZTT01075375.1, read as the reverse complement.
TTACTTACTGGTAGCACCCTCAGGGAGTATGTTGCACCACTTTCCAAAGGCAGCTTTGGCTCAATTTTTCCTGTTTTACCCCACAGCTGATGATACACGTTTAGAAAGCTCTCATTGACAGACAGCCTCAGTGCACAGAAGTGCAGATCACCTGAGGTGTATTCCAGCCACTGTTTAGCTGTGAATATCTGGGGACTCTACAAATTGTAGCTGGCACTAAACCAACACTAAAATTGGGGTTTGTTATGTAAACTAACTATTTCCAGTTCTTTTTTAATGGAAATTTAAAATACTGAAATAATAGTGTAGGACTTCAGAAACTCCCAGGACAGCATGCTCATCTCTCCCAGGTTCCTACTGTCTCCAGGCTGGTGGGATTTCTTAACTTGATTCAAAGACCAGCTGCCTGAATTAATAGGAAATGTATTAAAGGTGCATGATGTAATGGACTTACATGCATACATATATAAATGA
>VZTT01075372.1:11803-29078 GCA_013400855.1 Buphagus erythrorhynchus | reverse complement strand
CAGGCTGTGCTTTGCAAAGGGCATCCAGGCTCCATCCGAGCACCCCTGGGAGCAGACACATCCCTGATCCCGAAATTTGCCTTTGGGGGAATGGGAGAAGAGAAGGATGTCCTTGAATGGAGCTNAGCTGGTTAATCAGCACAAGGACTAATAGTCTGATTAGCAGGAAATGCCTGGTGAAAAACAGCCCCTCTGTTGTGCTGGGCTGGTGGGACATCCATGGGCTGGGGACACAGGCTGTGCTTTGCAAAGGGCATCCAGGCTCCATCCGAGCACCCCTGGGAGCAGACACATCCCTGATCCCAAAATTTGCCTTTGGGGGAATGGGAGAAGAGAAGGATGTCCTTGAATGGAGCTGCCCCCCCCTAAATGTGTCCCTGCTGAACACCCAGCTGTTGAAATCCTTTTCAGGGGATGCCAGGGGGGCAGGTGAAACCTCTGGTCTCAATTACCTTTGAAAGGGAGAGTGCAAGGATGGGGGAGACAGGATTGCAAAATCAATTTGAAATTTACTGTGTCAAGGGGAGAAAGAAAAAAAAAAGCCAAAACAACAAAAAAAAAACCCCAGCACCATGCAAGAAATAAACTTTTAAAATTAAAGAATCAATGGAGAAATGTCCTTCTAGCCACCCCTTCCCCCACAGTGCAAAGCACAGGCTTCCTTCTGATGAAAGCTCCGCCTGGAGCATTTTCGGTGGCAGGAGGCCAGCAGAAAGCTTAAGGTGCTCGCTGCAGTTTAAGGTGGAGCTGTTTGCTTCGCCTTCTCCAGCAGCATCAGGCGTGGCCACCACGGAGCAGCATCCTCGACCTGACACGGTGACACCCCAGGCACGGTGACACCCCAGAAAGGCACAGTGACACCCCAGGCATGGTGACACCCCAGAAAGGCAGAGAGACACCCCAGGCACAGTGACACCCCAGGCATGGTGACACCCCAGAAAGGCAGAGAGACACCCCAGGCACAGTGACACCCCAGGCATGGTGACACCCCAGAAAGGCAGAGAGACACCCCAGGCACAGTGACACCCCAGGCATGGTGACACCCCAGAAAGGCAGAGAGACACCCCAGGCACAGTGACACCCCAGGCATGGTGACACCCCAGAAAGGCAGAGAGACACCCCAGGCACAGTGACACCCCAGACATGGAGACACACCAGAAAGGCACGGAGACATCCCAGACACAGAGACACCCCAGACATGGTGACATCCCAGACATGATGACACCCCAGACATGGCTGACACCCCAGAAAGGCACAGTGGCAGCCCAGGCATGGTGACACGCCAGAAAGGCATGGTGACATCCCAGACATGGTGACACCCCAGACATGGTGACATCCCAGACATGATGACACCCCAGACATGGCTGACACCCCAGAAAGGCACAGTGACACCCCAGACACGGTGACACCCCAGAAAAGCACGGTGACATCCCAGACACAGTGACACCCCAGAAAGACACAGTGCCACCCCAGACATGGTGACACCCCAGAAAGGCATGGTGACACCTCAGACATGGTAACAGCCCAGGCACGGTTGACACCCCAGACATGGTGACGCCCCAGAGGGGACTCCCCCCTGTCTCCATGGAGGGACAACACAGTGGGGAGGGAGGTCTGGAAGGAAGGAACAGCGCCGTGAGGTCAGGAAACAACACACAGAGGTGATGCAAAAGCCAGCAGGATTTTCAAAGGGGCCAATCCCAGCACTGAGCCCTCGAAACATGCACAGGGCCATCAAACCTTCAGTGTCATCCACCCCAGTTAAACGTGTCATTCAGCATGTTGGCAGCCTGGCAGTATCTCCCATTTGAATCTAAACACATGAGATTAGACCTGGTCAGATGTGAACCAGGCTATAAGATGGCATGTGCAGTTTTTAAGTTGTGCCTGCTGTAGAATACATCTTACAGAGATTTTTTGGGTTTTTTTATTTAAAAGTAATATGAGGAAGCAGGTAAAAAATACTGTGCAGCTCTCAGAAAGCCCCAGATCCATCTGCATGGAGCCACCACTGAGACTGGAGAGCTGCCAAGTGCAGAATCTATAAATCATGAACTGAGCCCCCCATTCCCCTCCCTAAATCACAATTGTTTTAAAAGGAAATAAAACATATTGGTTCTTTTAATTTGCCTTTTGGAGTCTGTGCCTGTAGGCACATTTTCCAGCTTTTCAAAAACACAAAGACTAGAAACTTCTAATTTCTCAGTGAAAGCTGAGCCTCATTTAATTACTTGCATCCGAGAGCCACAGCTTTATGAAAAATTCCAAATATCAGAAGATTGCTGTTAAAATCACAGGGGCTGGCAATGCTGAGATTCCAGTTAGATGCAGGATATTCCTTTTGTGGGTGTCCAAGAAGGGTAGGCACCAATGGGATGCTGTTCTGCTACAAGAGCAACAAATATAATGAGTTTTGGTCAACTGACACAGAAAATAGACCTGATGCCTATGTTCCTTTGCCAGGTTTGTCCTTGTTTCACACTGACACTCAGCCCCCACTGGCTTTTAGTCATGGTGTCAGTGGCAATGCTCACAGGGATTTAACTGGGAACAGGGCAAAGGTGGCTGGCATTTGCACAAGGGTTTTGGCAGTCACAGGGCAAAGCACCTGGCAAGGGTGATCGGGAAGCAGGGAGGTGCCAAGGGCAGTTTGGGGGTTAGAAAAGAAAAGCTGAGGCTCAGCCAGCCCTTCAGAGAAGCAACCCAGTGAAATTATGTGATATTTGAGACATCTTCTTGTTCAGGTCCCAACCTGCACCCCTATCAAAGCACTTTTGTTCACCTGGGCTGCTCTCCAGGCTTTGGGTTTAACATTGCAGCCCTGACCCCAAGAAGCATCTCAGGATCACAGAATCATTTAGGTGGAAAGACCTCCAGGATCACTGAGTCCAGCTATTAATCCAGCACTGACAAGTCCATCATCATCCCCTTAAACACCATCTTTGTGTTTTTTTAACCTCTCCAGGGCTAGTGACTCTACCTCTTTCTGTATCAGCCTGTTCCAATGCTTGAACACTCTTTCCATGAAGAAATTTTTTTCTAATATCCCATCTAAACCTCCCCTGGCACACCTTGAGGACGTTTCCCCTTGTCCTATTGTTTGTTACGCGGGAGAAGGGACCGACCCCCACCTTCCATCCTGTCCTGCCTTGGGGTTTCTCCTTGGGGTTTCAGTGCTCCCTGTGGCAGTGTGATTTCTTCTAGGTTTACTTCAGTGGCCATGTCCTCTCAGCCAGGCTTGGTGTCCCAGCAGCACAAGCACATTTCATGTTGCTATTCATGGAAATGATGAGATAATGGCCTGAAATCTTGGTTCCTCTAACATAATTGAAAATGGAGCAAAACTGCAACTCTAAAAAGGAAGTCTAAATTAGGTTGCAGAAGAGCAAAGGATATTTGACAGCAGGAGCAGGCTCTGGAAATGCAGTCATTGTTTCTACTTATGGGTTTTGAAATGTAAATAATTTAACACCCAGATAAGCAGAGGAAAATCTGCTTTTTTTGGTTTATTATGAACAAAGACAGCTGTGTATTCTAAAACACACAGTTCAGCATTGAAAAAAAATATAGAAATAATGCTGTCAGAATGTCTTTAGGTATTTACAATGCAGTGCCAGGGTCTGGGCTGGCTGTGCCTTGCATTACATGAGAACATTTGCAGTGACCTCGAGTCTCACCACGTCATCAGAATAAATCCATAAATAAACAACTTGGATGGGCTGATTCTGGGGGTTCATTAAAAATTTCAGCTGAGGGATAAAAGCACAGGGAGAGGTTACAAAGGCAGCTTCAGTGAGAGGGCAGCCTGATTCAGATGGCCAGGCTGATTCCCAGCTGGGTGATGGATCCAGAGCCAGAGCAGGATCCTGCTCTTGCTAACGAGATTCCCACGGCTGCAGAGGCACCAGCTCTGCTCTGTCCAAAGCAGCATGGAAAACCAGATTGAAAATTCAAATCCTGGTCCCCATTAAAATAACAGCTGAAGCAGGCACACAGATGTGTTTTTGGGAGCTGAAGATGAAGCCTCTTCCTTCAGAGACCCTAACTGCCTTGCTCTTTGGGAGTGGGTGCAATTAGGCCTGGTTTGTTTTTCTGTTCTCTCAGCCCTCTCAAATACACATTTTTAAATAACTTAATGAGAGAAAGGGTTAAAGCCCTCCCAGCTGTATAAAACCTCCTGCAAATGTCACTGCCTTTCCAGCTATGCTTGCTGCCTGCTGATAGACTCGGCAAAAATTTTTATGAGATTTTGGTGGGATTTGCTCCTGTTTTTCTGCTGGGTGAAACCAGATGCAATGATGAAACCCCATCCCCTGCCACAACGAGAGTAACCACAATATTAGGAGTAGCTGCTGCCCTTCCTTCAGTGTTCACTTGGTCTGGCCACATGAGACTGGGAATATTAGACAGGAAATCTTTGTAGTTCAGAGATGTACTGCTGGATCCCTCCTCCTGGTCCAGACTCTGCAGAGAGGACACAGGGGTCAGGGAGGAATTTTTCCCCAGCACAAGGGCTGAGTGCCCACGCTGAGGAGGGGCTGCAGCTTTGTGGGCACATCCACCTACCAGCATTCCTGCAAAGGAGGGCAGGTCTCTCCTGGAGGTGCTGATCACTTCATCCCCATCCCATCCCCATCCCCAGCTGGTGATGGTGGTGCAATTTGGGCTCTCCCAACAACAAGACTTCACAGGCCTGGCTGGGGAGGTGGAACTTGTGCTGGCACCTGCTCTGGCAGTGCCTCACACAGCTGGGCACAGCTGGGATGAGCTGGGCATCTCCTCTGCCACGGATGGAAAGGTAGATAAAACTCCTTTAGAAATATACAGGTGTATCTTGGGTGGCCAGAGTTTCTACAGAGCACAGAAACTCTCCCTGCCATTGCCAGGCTGCCTGGCTGTAAACACATTACCGAGCTGGAGGGCAAAACACATTGGTGCTGATTCTTCTTGGCAAACCTGACTCTGGGTGTGGGGAGCACCTGGATATCTTCCTCCCAGCCCTTATGTTAATCCAGGCTCATTGAAATTCAAGGGGAGTCTTCCCACTGAGCTTTGAATAAGGTAGTTTTTCTCTTCAGTGTTCTTTTCTTTTTTCATTTGAATTTTTTTTATAGCTATGCTCAGTCTGGGGGAAAATGTATTTAAGCACAGAAGGGCTGCACTTGCAGCCGTGCTGCTGCTGTCTCTGTGAGAGGCTCCATTCCCTCAGGGAGGTTCTCAGAGGGGATGGCTTCCAGTGCAAAGCTCCTCAAGCACATTCCTCCTCACTCCAAACCCACCCAGACATTGTGGGTCCAGCTGGGCTGATGTGGAGTCAAATGTTGCTCGGGCTGCGCTCGTTTTGCATTTAAGAGAGAGATAGTGAGGGGAAGAGGTGGGCTGGCATGTCCAGGATAAGATTTTTCTTGGTTTGGGGGTTGATCTGGCTCCTTTCAATGCATGCTTTTTATCTGCATAGCAAAATAGTAAGTTAGGCTTATGTAAAACGTGTTATCGAGGGGATTTGAAGCACCTCTCAAAGAAGAGAGGTTATTCCCAATTTACAGATGGAAATAAGACTTACCCAGCCTTGTACACAGCAGTGGTGTGTGAGCTGGGAATGTCCCTAAACGTGCTTGGCTCTCCCTCCCCAGGGCCACCACACCTGTGCTATTCAGTCAGCACAAACTCTGCTGACCTTCAGACCTCCTTTCATCCCAGATTATCTCCCCTTCCACTTCACTCCAGGCATAAAAGGCACCAGCACCTGACACCCATCAGCCATGCTCCAAAATATCTGATTTTTGGGAGAAAAGTCCTTTTTGCCACATTTTTCCCTGACTTCCCTGAGATTTGAAAAGGTGAAAGGTCCATGGAGAAGCCACAAAACAAAAAACATTTTCCCCTTTTTTCCCCCAACCCTCCTGGCAGCTTTATCAGCCTTGCCTGCTTTGCCCTGGGAGATATTTAGAATAGACAAGCAAGTTTTGAGTGCTAACTGCTTTCTGTTTTATCCCCTTTTCTGCTGAGTATCCCTCCATCTCTCATCCCTCCCTAGCACCCAACACAAAGGTGAGTGAGTGAGTGAGTGAGTGAGTGGAACAATGAGTGCTCCAGATATGAAGCAGATGGGATTGAGGAGTCTGGTACAAATTTCTCTTTTTTAATTCATTGAAACTCTCTTAATCTTCCCATTCCCCCAAGCCTACTCCCTGTATGCTTCATTAGAGAGCTGAAAATGAAGCTGCTCCTTTGTAATCCAGGATTTTGCAGTATCAGCCATAGCTGTGACTTTGCCCCACATTATTAATAAAGATGGTGAATATTGCAAATGGTTTCCTGTGAATGTGGGCTTGGGTGCTGGAATTATTTCACTGGGTGAATTCCTCTCCTTTCTTCATGCTCCACCTTTCTTTGAGTGTTCATAGAGTGCATCAACCGGAATTAATGTCTGCAAAAATTGACTTTTGTAACAGGATGAAAATCAATAGAATTTTTCAGTTTCTCTTTTCAAGCTGAATCAGACGAACATTTTGAGCCAAAGTATCAGAATGTGTCACAGGTTGAAGAGAAATGGTGAATCAAAATTATCCAATATCCATGTTTGGACATTTTCCATTGTAGTGAACTGATCAGATCTTGCTAAATCCTGTTTCCTTTGACTATGAATCACAACACATAAGATTTCATTTCCAGTTGCCTCTATAATGAATGTGTGCAGGGTCCTAAAGAGCCTTTGAGGCAGCTGGCAGCTGGATGTATTTGCTCCCCTTTTCCCTGCAGGATAAATTCCTTGGTTTTCCTGTTTTTGGTGATACAGACTCACAAGACTTGCATAATACACCACAGGCTGGAGGGTCTTTTTGACTTACGTGAGATTTCCTCAGGATAAAATTATAGATTTTGCAGTAGCTTATTTTTGCTAGAAAAATGTATTTTAATGGGAAATTCCCAAGTTGCTCTTGAGCTGTGATATTCACAGAAACACAAATCAGGGTTCATGAAATGTACTTTTTAAGCATATACTGATTTTTATTCATTTCAGACATATTTTGACACTTGAGCCAGGAGGTAAATCTCAAATCCTGTGATCTACATTGATTAACCATCTAGCTCAGAAAAGTAACACTGAAAAACCTGAATCAATCATGAGCTTAATGAGTTAAAAACATTTCAAATAATACCCAACTCTGGTGAAGTAACAACCTGCTTGCAGAGACTCCACAAGGAGACAGAAAATCTAAATTCATTGGATAAATTATTTGTTGCAAATTATTTCTTCAGCTCTAATTAGTAATCTTCATTTTACACAGTAGGCCTCTAATGACCTGCTTGACAACTATGATGTCTGATAGACAGTGGGGATTTGCATGAAAATGAGTTTTGTTTTCTCCCATCCCAGCCATAAAATGACAACAGTGAGGCAGCTCAGCTTTACCGTGCAAAAAGGGAATACCCAGGCACCCAAACTCTGGGTAAGAGAAGATAATTCAGCTATATTTTGGGAAATAGAGGGAAAAACACCAGGAAGCACTAATTCAAACAAAACCAGGAGGCACTAATTCAAACAAAAAAATAATAGCACCTGGCATGCAAAGACTAATCAGAGGTGGTTGCTGAGTGGAGCCATGTGAAGAGCAGATGATGGAGTGAAAGCAGAAGATCCAGCTCTCCATGAAAACGTGGTGACCCAGCCCTGACAGGTCTTGCACTGCTGTTTTCTGGGATTGAATAATCCTTTGCCTTTTTATGGCAAGGGTTTTGAAACGTTGGACATATTTCAAGAGCATTATCATCTCCTGTCTGCTGAGAATTGACAAGATTTGGATCTTTCTCTGGCTTGTGTATCTTGAGCCCAGACAGATTCAAGCAGAAGACGATGCTCTTGCCAGTCACAAGCAGCTCAAATAAGGTTAAAACAGAGCAAGAGAAAACCAGGGTAAGGCAACAAAGCTGATGTCCCTCCTGGAGCTCCAAGGATTTCCTTCTCTGGGATTTGCAGTATTTTGTTGTGATTTCAGCAATGTTATTCCCAGCCCAGTTCAGCACATCTTGTGTTTTGACAGCTCACTGCACCTGGAAATTATTATTTGAAAAAAAATGGCAACCTCTCTCATTTTGGAAGGTTTTATTTGGAAATGGGACTTTATTCTTACCTGCCTTCTGAACTTCTGCTGGTGTAAAAGGAGGTGGAAGTGGATGTCAATGTAAGGTGGTGCAAGAAGCACTGCAATACTGCCTGCACAGTATTCTTTCAGAGTCCTGATCTGGGGCTGCAAGCAGGGAAAAGGTTGATGGTTTGTATTCTGGCAAGTAGGCACTGGGTGCACATACACAGTCAAGCTGCCATCAGAGTCCTGTCCACTTATTTGATGGAAAATATGAACATGATGGCTTCAATTGCTACAGTAGATCAGTGAGCTATTGGGGTAACTGAGTCCAGAATCTGACCTCAAAAGCAACCTCATCCAAATTTTCTTTCTTTTTTTTAAAAATTACTTTCTTCAAAATAATATTGCAATCATATAAATTTGTTAAGAAAAAGGCAGTTTTTAGTTGCTGGTCATCTCATTCTCTTGATTCTTTCCTTTAATGATTTGGCAAATGATTTCCTAGCAAAAAAAAAAAAAAAAAATATGTAATAAACTACTTTCGGCCACTTCTCTGTGAATTGATCCTGCTTCTTCTTCATGTATTGTTGATCTTCTAATTTAATCACTTGTCCAGAGGGCACATGCAATTTTTTAGGAAGTAAAAATGTCACACAAAAAGAAAAGAAGGAAGATGAGAGTGGAAATATCTTCCCTTGTCAGGCTGTGTGTCCTATATGGGAAGCATCACCCAGCACAGGCACTGCCTTGGGCTGGGAACTGATGAAGAGGAGCCTGCCTTCATCCTGCCAGCATCAGTGCCACCAAGCTTGGCCAGGGGAAGCATAAATCATTCAATGGCCAATGGACAGGCAGCCAGGAATACATCAACACAGCCAGAATGATTGCAAGAGTTTTATTTTACCAGAAAACCAACCTAAAAATAGTCTGGGGGGGCAGGGGGAGTGCTCTCTGCCAGCAGCCCCGGCCAGCACTGCCACCTCTGCAGGGGCAGCAGCAAAAGTGATTTTCCACAAGTGGGAGTGAGGCAGTGAGTGTGTGCAGTCTGGTTCACAGAAGCAATGACTGGCCACAATCTGCAGCCTTTAGCTGGTTGGCCATGCCAACCTCTGGCTTTCATGTACCCAGAAAGGCAGAGGCTGAAGGGTTAGGCATGGCTGTGCTGGTGGATGCAGCACTTTAATGATTTATTGAATTCTTTTGTGTGTTGGTTGGGTTTGTTGTTTTATTTTTAGGGTCAGGAGCTGCTGTTTTAAAATGCTCTGTAAAAACCAGATGTGTAAATCGATTAACTTTTAAAGTGCATTTTCACAAGTAGCAGATAACCTGCTCAGCTCTGGTGCCAGCCCAAACTGCAGCCCTGATGGTCACCCCACAAAGGCATTCAGCCCTTCAAAGCTTCCCCTGTGAAACTCAGCCACCTCTGTGGGAGCTCTGTGGGAATCCCCAGTCCCAGTCTGTGTGGAGGGGACACAGCACAGCTCCTCACTTTCAGTCCCCAGGGTCCCTCTGCCAAGGGACCTGAGAAGATCTGCATCCCTGGGAGAGGACAATCTGCAGTGGGCAGCACTTTCTGCACGTGGATGCAGAGGGGAGCAGCTGTGGGGTGGATAAGGAAGGGATGGAGAGCTGCAACATGCAGCAGTTTGGAACAGGCAGCAGGAGGAGAAGTGGCCAAGGAAGTCCTTTCTAGGGAGTTTCCATGAACATCTGCAAAGTGCAAAGCTAAGCTGGGACACGTGCCCACAGCCCGATGTACAGACCTCATCCAAATCTACTCCAAACCTTCTCCAGGCTCAGCTGGGCTGGTCCAGGCTGCAACATCTGACAGCTTGTCTCCTGAGACCCTGCAGAAAATGGGGATGTCCTTGGGCTTCCCAAACCTGGGACTACTCCACATCCCCACATCCTCCCCAGGTCTCTCCTGGGCACAGGCTGGAGCAGCGAGTGGGGCTGGGATCAAAATAGAAAGTGCCTAGAAAGTGATGGTGGCCAGGCTCTGAATCTGCCTCCACAGGGTTTGGGTCATGTCTCCTGGGGTTTAAAAAAAGAAACAGGCTGTGACTGCAGGCCAAGTCCTCTGTTGGTATAAATGGCCATGGTCCCCCTGAGCAGAGTTAAATCTATTTATACCAGTGAAGAATTTGGCCCATCGATAGAAGATATCTTGTACTCTGCGTTGGCTCTCTGAGATTCTGCCCTTCAGAGCCACAAGACTGTGTGTCCACAGAAAGGAACAATAAAAAGGAGCCTTTCCACTAGCACTGTTTTGCAAAAATTGTGGATACAGGGAAAGTCAAAGTTTTCATAGGAACACACCCATCCTCATTGGACTTTCTTTGGAAACTTTTTCAGCAGGCTTGTACCATAAAATTCTGCCCGGCAAAATTTGTCCCCTGCTGAAGAAAACAGCTGAGTTCAAACCACACAGAGCACCAGGGATGGGAAAAAATGAAGGACAAGAAACCCAAATTCCAGCTCTCACTCTGCCTGTGGGACTTGCACCAGCAGGGAAGCATCTTACTAAAGGGCGACTTGCTCATCCAGGGTGTTCCTCTCTCCAGGAGGGTGGAGAGGGAATTTGATTTGCTTGTTTGTTTTAGAAAAGCTTTGGCTTCCTCTCAAATTCGGGGGAAGAGCTGCAAAAATCTCAAAAATAAACCCCAACCCCAAAACCTTCTTGGGTTTTGAAAGCTTTTTCCTACCCTGTTCCAGAAGGGGCCGTTAACTGTAGAGCATTTCAATTGTAGAAAGTCTGACTATTGAGTCAAAGAGTCTTTTTGAGCCTAACCAGATGTGTGGGGCTTTTGTAAGTCACTCTCAGCATCACAGCAGCTCAATATAGTTAGCATTGCTCAGAATTTTCATTGCCAGTGGCTGTAAATATGTCTGTATGCATTTCATTGTAGAGACCCCTGCAAGCATCTAGGAACCAAAACTTTCCCTCCACACCCCGGCCACCGAAATGAGATTATGCACTGATTGCATAATTACAGTATAACAAGGTTTGCTCAGCCCCTGTGTGCACAATGCCTGTTTTCATAGCATTTAATGGCAGAGACATAATGGGCACCAGCTTGAATAGCCGCATGCCAACGAGGCATTGCATTTCCCAAAGCAGCTTGAGTCTGCAAAATCTGCTCCAGCTGCTCAGCACACAGAAGGGTGACAAGAGAGCGACTCCCAGCCCGGGCTGGGACAGGAATTGGAATGTGCATGGGGAAACACCCCCCTTCCACAGACTGAGGTGGGCTGGCTGGCTTGTAGCACTGGCTAGCTTGTTTCTTCAGGCTACCACAAGCCAGCCACATTAATGCTGTGGCCTTCACACATGTTTTGCCTGCACCAGCATTTGCAAATCTGGACTGATAATGCTCTCACTAATTTTGCTCCGTCTGCTGCTGCTCTGGTCTTTCCTCTTTGCTCTGAGTGAATGATTTAAAATGGCTCAAATCCCACACAACGCTTGTTTTTGTAATGACTTAGGCAGCAAATTTGTTCATGTATTCAGCCCTGGCTTCATCCTGAGTGGTATAGATCTGGAACAGCCCATAAACAGCAATTTGCTCATCTTTTAAGCTCTATTGTTTAGGCAATGGGTTTTACTTGGATGGTTGAAGGCCAGCCCTCTCTTTGCACAAAATGTTTTCACTGCTCCAACAATAACTACAACCCTTTCTTTCTGCTTTGCATTTATTTGCAATTAAAATAAATGGACCAAATGCTACCAGATGAAATGAGCAGGACACTCCTTGTTGACTTACCCACAGCTCCAACAGGTCACTGCTTGTCCTCTCTGCCCACTGCATATTGCTGATGTCTTGGCTCGCCTTTCCAAATACACAAGTCCTTCAGGGAGTTACTGGGTGTTTTCTCAGCTTGTCTATGGAAGGGGCATGCTGATGATGTAGTTACAGCAGGGTGGTCTCCAGTTCTGCACACATGGGTTTATTCTGGGGAATGTGAAGGAGCAGAGCTGGAACTTGTCTCCCTGTGACAGTAGAGCTGTCGGTGTCTGCCTGTTCAAAGAGAGTGGCAAAGCAAAGATTATGGGCCTGAGCTGATTGAAGGTAATTTTTTTAAGGGTTATGTTGGAACCCTTAGGTTGAAACATGCTGTCTGGGAAAAAAAAAATAGTGAAGCATTTTGAGAAATTTTCAGGCTCTTTAATGTCAGACACGCAGACTTTGGGGAAAGAGGTTTTCCTGTTCTCATCCTTTCATTATCCACCATCTCCTCCAACTCATGGCTCAAAGTCACTCAGATCATGCTCCTTTGATTTGCCACCCTGCAGTGCTGTGATTTGTCTCTCTGGTTTGGCAAGTGCCTGGGGAAGTGCCCAGAACAGCTGCTGCTCCCACACCAGCTGGGCTGGCAGTGGAGCAAGAGAGTCAGGACAGGACAAACTCTGGGCAGTACAGACATGCCTGTGCCATGCTGAAGAAATCCACCTTCCCCAGTATTTTCTGTTGGTGATATAACCAGCAGAAAGCTATTTGGAGAAAGGCTTTCTAAGTCTGAAGTGTGCTAAGGAAGGCACTCAGGCTATTGGGAAGTTAATGCCTTGTTAAAGCTCTTTACCCTTTCCTACTATGCTCACTCACCACTATAAATTGATTAGAGCTTTCATGGAGAGCTTGGCAAAGTGAGCTTTTCTGGTGTAGCTTTATGAGCTACACCAGAACCCTCAGCTGCACTGAGCCACTCTGGGATGGAGAGCAGTGGAGATGTATCTGGGATGGGTAGCCCTGGAGATGGATCTGGGATGGAGAGCACTGGAGATGGATCTGGGATGGATAGCCCTGGAGACACAGTCAGTCAGCAAATGTGGGGCAGGAGAGGAAATGCCAACGATTCCTGGGCAGAGCTTCACTCCTGCCAAGTATGCCATTGGGCCTTTCATATCCCTGCAGAGCAGATATTTTTGAAGTTTTGCTAGACCTTAGAAAAAAAATCAGATTTTTAAGGTCTTAGAGAGATGTATTGAGCAGAAGAGGAGTGTGGCCCTTCAGGTCGGCCTGTGTCCCCCTGGGGTGCTGGCACGATGCATTACCAGGTCAGCCTGATCCCAAACAAGCCGAACATTCCAGGCGAGAGTGTGTTTTCAATTCATCTATTTTTATCAAAACACATGGGTGGCTTTGAGCATGGATGCATTTGGCACCCAGGCACAGCAACCCCGTGACTGCTCCCAGCTGCAGGCACAGCCCATGTCCCAGCCACGGTGAGAGGCCAGGGGAAAAGCCACAGTGGAACCAGGAGCTTGCTGCACAGAAAATGGACATTTTGACAGGCTCCTATCTCATACTAGAAATGTTTTGATTTCGTTTCCTCTGCAGAATATAAACAGATTTTGAAACCTCAGAAGTTGCCATGAGACAAAACCCGCTGTTTCCTGGCCAGCTCTAATTGTGGCTTGCGACCAGCCCTTGCCTATTGAAGTCAGAAGTTACACAAGGGAGGATCCTGGCTCAGCACAGATTTGTGTGGAGAAATGTGATTTGTCACTATCTCTTTAAGCAAAGTTAACTCTTCAATTAAAGATTTTTTTTTGTGTCTGTCTCTCTTTACTACCAGCAAATACCTGCAGAAATACACTTTCCTGCAGGCAGTGTGGCAATGGGAAGGGCTGATGTGAAGGTGGCATGTGATGTAAGCATGGCAGTTCCCTGCTTTTATCCCCTGGAGTGCTGGATCTGACTGCAGCCATGGGGCAACATTCCTCCTTGATCCACAGGCTGAGACTTTTTGAGTTGTCTTGGAGATTTTACTGCTAGCAGAAAAGGAAAAAAAAAAAAGGGGAAGAAAAAAAAAAAAGAAATGAGCCACTCAATTCCCGGAGACAGCTTTGAAAATATCAACCTTGACAGCTTTGAAAATATCAGCCTTGCATTTCTGGGCAGCTCATGAGCTCAGGAGTGCTGACAATGTGGCCAGAATTAGGGAAGAGCAAGAAAAATGATGAAGTGCTTGGGCAGAGGGGCTTGGCCATGGTGGGAGGAGGCACTGAGGGCTGCATGACTGCATTGGAGGAGGAAAATACCCAAGGGGCAAGAGAGGGGGCTGGACAGAGGTGGTTGGTGTTGAGAAAAAATAAAAGCCAACAGTGGCAGCACACCAGGAAACCTTTCCTCAGTCTGAACTTCAACCCATTGTGAAACCTTCCCTCTGGGGAAATGCAGGAAACCCTTGAGGTCATGTCAACAACAGTGGGGCTGGCTGGAGCTGCAGGAGACCTGGGAGGAAATTCAGCTCTGGAGAGAGCTGGTGTACCTGGGCTCTTCTGATTTATCTGATCACATCAAAGCAACCTGTCCTGCAAGGCTCAGTGCAGGCAGGACCTGACTGGCAGCCAGGTTTGGCAGAGCAGGGGCAGGAAAAGCCAATTTTGCAACTGGTTGGGTGAGTTACAACAGGAGTGCCCAGACCCACTGCCTGTACAGGCACTAAATCTACAGGCCAGTGTTTTTCTTTAAGAACAGGGCTTCATCTAAGAGAAAAAGCTAATTTCACTGTCTGGTACCAAGCAAGTTGATAGCACTGCCAAGGATTTATAAATACTTCTTTCAAAATAATCAGTGCTGCTCTTGACCTGAATTCAGGCTGTTAGGTTTTTCATCCCCTCTCATGACAATTTTATTTTATCATCCCCGCCACTACGCAGATTTTTCTGCAATGACTAATTTTGAAGATGGGAAAGCTCACTGCTGAAAAACAGCATCAGAAATGTGTGGTTATCAGGAGCAATGGGTGCCAAAGGCACAAATCTTACAGCTGTGTGAGGGGAAGCGACAACAGTCATCTGAATACAGAATTATTTGCATCCCATCTTTGTCCTAATGCCTCTGTAAAAGAGAAACAATCCTTTTTTTTTTTTTTTTTTAAATGTCTAAGGAATAACATCATAAAACAAATAATCCCTCCAAGTTACTGTAAAATTCCTTTGTGCTGTCTGTAGCAATCCCTTAAAGGGTTAGCTCTGAGCATTTCTTAATTTTGCAAGGATAACTGAGGAAACAACTGCAACTGTGTTGGGTAAGTACACAGATTGTTTTTTCAATGAATTCTTTGTGTCTTTGATTTCCATTTATACTTCTGCATTCTGGTGCACCTAAGCAAATATTTCTGGGAGGAGCCAGAGAAAATTGAATTTTTTTCTCAGAACTGACATTTTGAATATTTCCAGCCAGCTTTCAAGTTGACTGAAAAATGAGGGTCATTGTTAGGGAGAAAAATTACCTGGTTTATTCCACATTTTCCCAATATTCGAATTTAAAATCTCAGTGGTGTTTAGAAGCTCCAAGGTGTTTATTTCTTGCCTGGGCTCTGCAGTGCTCATCCATGCTGCTCTTGAGGAAGGATGAGATTTATGTGATGTATCAGTTCCATTGTGACTGAAATTATCTGAGAAATCATTGCAGACCCCTTTTCATTGCAAGAAAAATGAAATTCTTCCCTGCCAGAAGGTAA
The DNA here is from genome assembly GCA_013400855.1 of Buphagus erythrorhynchus. Classification (NCBI taxonomy): domain Eukaryota; kingdom Metazoa; phylum Chordata; class Aves; order Passeriformes; family Sturnidae; genus Buphagus; species Buphagus erythrorhynchus. The sequence goes on along the minus strand of VZTT01075372.1, from coordinate 13,518 downwards.
ATAGAGCTATCATCTTTTGACCACAGCAAATCTTCAAACAGGGAAAGAAGAGATCATGTTCTGTGATTGCTTTTTCATATGCCATAGATTGCTATGGTAATCCCATTGCCAAATCCTTTGGTATCTGAAAGCCTGGGCAATTGTTACTTTTAAAGCCTTAAACCACAGACTGTGCCTCCTGAAACCCTCAATATTGACTGTGCCAGCTCTTAGGTTTCACTTTTGCACGTTTGAGGAGACTTGGGGAGTTTCCAGCCCAGCGAGCAGCAGGGCTTGTTCATCTTAAGGCAGATGCTTCCAAAAAGCAGTGGGAGCAGGGCACACATGTTTCCAATTATCATATAAGAATAATAAAAAAAAAAAAACCTAAAACATTCTTAGAGGTTTCCAGACTTAGGCCTAAGTGTTTACAAAACTAGTTTCAGCTTTTAAGAATGTATTTCCTGGCTTTGAAGAGGAGCCCCTTGACTTCATGGGATGTTGGATGTGATCCCTGACTGCTCCTGGAGCTGCAGTGCCAGAGTGGCTCAGAACCCAGAGCTCCATTCCTGCTGTGCCAGGGGTGGGAGGGCTGTCCCACCTGCCAGCCCCATGGACTGCAATACTTTTATCAGGCTTATTTGGGGGTGGTTTATTCCATTCCATAGGACACAAACTGCTGCACTATTTTCCAGTGTCTGAGGAGGTTTTGGCCCGCCACAGTTAGGAGGCACATTTGTATTCAGTGGTGTAAGAACTAAAAACTTCAGAGTATCCTCAAAATCACAGTGGGGAAGCAGAGACAATGTCCTCTCTTGGGACACCAGTGCTGGATCACTCCTGATGTGACTTTCTCCATGTTTTTTCCATAGCCATTATAAACACCATAAAAAAGCACTAGCCCAATCAGTCTAAATAGAATTTATTGTATATTAACACTCATATATTAACGTTTTAAATATATATTATGTCCTTTTTGCCCTCTGGTTTTTTTTTTCTTCTTCCATTAGCAGAGAAAACTGCTGTTATATTTTATTTCCCTTCACTTCAGCACTTGATGTACCTCCATGAAAACGTGCAGTTATTCCATAAAATCAGTCACAGAGGTAAATAATAACAATCTTGCCCGATAAACCTGCTGAAACTGTTGAAATACAGCAAAAGATTAGAGCAATCATTATTAATATAAACTATAAGAAAACAGAACGTTAGCTGAATCGGTTATAAAAAAGGAATTTTTTTTTCCAAGTTGGTTTTAATTTCTAATAAATAGCAGAAATATTTTTTCTGGGAGCATGAGGGATAGTTTTATAGCCTCAGTCTATCAGAAATAATGCTCCTTTGGCTCTGTTTTCTGCTGCACACGCTGAAGAGCTCAGACTCTAAAGCACCAGCTTCTCTTCTTCAGATACAAGGCAAAAATACTGATAATGAACATTTCATAAAAGCACAAAGACCTTTATCAAAGGGAAGGATGCATAATGCATTTCTAGCATTACTATTATTATTATAGCACTTGCCTTTACACAATTATTATTTGATGTTTAGGTTTGCTTGAGAGGAACATCTGAAAAAGATCTTCTAAGTCAAATCCAATGGTTTTAAATGGCACTTAATGAATTTTTCTTGCTATGTTTATGTTGAGAGGTTATTTGTTTGGAGATCATCTGTCTTTTTTTTTTTTTTTTTTTTTTTGTGAAAAATTTTTAATTTTTTTAATTTTATTAGTGAGTTTA
>VZTT01075372.1:0-10677 GCA_013400855.1 Buphagus erythrorhynchus | reverse complement strand
ATCCCATCCCACCCCATCCCAGCCCAGCCCAGCCCAGCGGGCTGTTTCATTTGAGTGAAGTCTGGAGGGCAGAAATTCCCTTTGTTGATTTTCACTCCAAATGGCAGGGTCTGCACAGAAACCCAATAATCCAGGGCTCTTGGTAAATCTTAATTCTATTGCTGCTCCCTTGGGGGATTGGCATGAGTGGGGTTTCCAACGCTCCTCCCTTTGGGGAACAACAGTGTTCTGAGATCCCCGAGCTGCCACTGCATGGCTATATCAGATAAAGCACTTAGACCTCTGCCTTTGGCAACCAGGAGAAGCAGAAGTGGCCAAAAAACCACAGAATTATAGAATAACCTGAGGTGGAAGGGACCCACAAGGATCATTGAGTCCAGCTCCTGACACTGCACAGGACAGCCCCAGGAATCACACCCTGTGCCTGAGAGTGTTGTCCAAAGGTCTTTTGAACTGTCAGGATTGAAGATGTGACCACGTCCCTGGGGAGCTGTTCCAGTGCTCAAACGCCCTCTGGGTGAAAAACCTTTCCCTAATATCTAACCTAAATACAGAGATGCCTCTGGTACTGGCAGCACTGGCCCACCTGCTCCTCTGCCCTCTGAGCCAGCTTGGTCTCACTTCTCAAGGTGTGGGGGCTCAGGAAGCAGAGACTTTTCTCTTTCCTGGCCTGAATTTTACCTTTTGCTCGCATTTTGACAGCACTGACAACAGCTTTGTGTTTTGCTGTGTTTCCACAACAGACAAAGAGGGATGGTTTCAGTCTGGGATTGAAGCAGGAGGGAGCAGATTTCTCCCCCAGTGCTCATGTGTGTCCTGGAAGCAGAAGGATGGTCCGATCATGATGCATGGACACAGACAGGAATGTCATGAAGCCAGACAGCACTGGACTGGCTCCAAATGCTGCTCTCAGTTTCTTCCCCAAGTTAGCAGGTGAGTGACCACATCTCCAGCTGGAGGTCAGACTGACCTTGGAAAATGTAGGCTGTGCAGCTCAACCAGTTTGTAAACTGAGTCCAACACCAGGAGCTGTAAGATGAGGCAGCCCAAGCCAGAAACCTCGACCCCATGACCTGACCTGGTCAGCCCTCCATGACCCTGAGACAACTAAACCTACACTTTATCATGAAACAGCAGATCCTGTGTCCTTTTGTGGTCATCCCAGCTAAACTGGCACAAGGGGTTTAATGCTGAGACTGAGTGAAAAATTTGTTTGTTGAGCTGACGGAGAGGCTGAAGATGCTGTTGGGAGGAGAGCCAGGGCTGACCTGACACAGAGCAAGGAAAAACTAATGCCTTTCAGTGTTTCTCATTTATTTTGCCCAGTTACTTGGAACACCTTCTTTTGAGGATTTCTTTTTGCCCGTTTTGCTTTACGGCAATTACCTCTGATTGTTTCAAACTATTAGCATTCAGAAATAAAGCACGATTATCTCTTTCCAATATTTTTTTGCGGGTTTTGATTTCTAATCCATCCAATAAACCCAACCTGAATTAATGAGCCTGCCTAGGCAGTTTTTAGATAAAAACAAAGGCAAGGAGACGTTCCTGCTTTTGCTGCTGCTTGTCAGTGTCCATCAGGCACCACATGCTGCTATTCCCTACAAATAATAATAGGAAATGGTCCCAAAGGGTGAGTGCTGCCCTAGCAGGACCTCTTTTTCCCAGCTATCAGAGGATACCTGATGGTTTTAGCAGCAGCAGAGCAGTGATGTTTCATCTCCTGAGGTTCATGTGCAATTACAGCAAGGGCAGTTCATGCCCAGGCGCTGCCAGAAGCTGTGCCTGCTCCACCACGTCTGGCCCTGCTGCCAACACCTCCCTGCCTCCCATCAAAGAGAAACGTGAGGAGCTGCTTCACCTGATCCGAGGGAAGCTTTTGACACAGTTAACTGTAGCATATTAATTAACAAACTTCAGCAGTGAGGCTCCTCTGATGCAGCTCTCACAGGGTTTCACAGCTGAAGTGGAGGAGGAGGAGGGAGGGGATGTTCACAGCTCTGGGTCCTTCACCTTCACAGAGACACAGCATCCAGGTACAGCACCAGCAGTCGGGGTGCTGGGAGGGGATGGAGCTGCAGCATCTCCCTCCCACCTGGCCAACCTCACCCTTGTGTTATCTTGCACCCTGGTATCCCACAGAGGGGCTGCTCACTGTGATTTGCTCTGTGAATTTCTGAGGAGATAGCAAAGACAGGTTCGAGCAGGGGCTGCCTGGCTCCTGCTGCCCCACATCCCAGCTTGGCTGTGTCCATATTTAGACCCATTGTGCTTCCATGGTCCTGTATTCCTGCAGAAACCTAAACCAAGAGAAAATGGGGCAGTGGATGACCAGCAATGTCACTGTGGCCCCAATGCACAGCAACTGCAGGCCATGGAAATTGGGTCAGCTTCTTCTGGTGTAAATCAGCACTCCTTTGCTGAAGCCAGTGGAGTTAAAAGAGTGCAAGAAGGACCAAAATTAGGTCAATCAGATGCACAGCTCCTTTTATGCAGCAATGTAACCCTCTTCTTTCTTCCTACTATTCTGCACAGTCAAGTAGGTCAGAAGTATCTCCTGTCAAGCAGCTGGGTCCACTGAGGTTGCTCTAAAATATTCTCCAAATCAGTGGGACATCAGGAAAAGGCATCCCTGTCCCCTCCTGCCACTGTGGTCTCTGAGCACAGGTCTGAGAGGAAACAGGCTTTCGGGGGGAGGGAGGGGCTGATGAAGGCAGGGATTAAAACACCCCAAAAATCTTAGTCTGGGTTTAACCAGGTAAGAGGTAATCCACATTCCTAAATACCCCATTCATAGCACTTGCCTTCTGGGCAGTGTTTTGCCATGGCCTGTGCTTGCAAAGGACATCACAGGTACGATGAGAGGCTATTCTGGGGGCCCTCAGCAACCCCTGAGCCACCTGCCCAGGAGCCTGGTCCCTGTGTGAGCAGTGGGATGTGCTACTGCAGGGTCTCAGGTCTACTGTTTCCAGTGCCACTGGTGCTGGGGCATGCTTTCTTTCCCAAATGAGCACTGGAATAATTGGACCAGAGCTCTCCTCAGAAGGCAGAGGAATAGGTCCTCTATTTCTCTGCAGATCCTCTTGTACACATTTTACACGCCTTGAACCAGTGAGACCAGAACAACTGCTCAACACCCACTGGAAAAGAAGCATAATTGAAACAAACTGGAAATAAGATTATCAGTGAAGCAATGCAGCTTCCTATTTTCATTCACCAGGAGCAGTGCCAAAAGGTAATTCTGAAGCTGGAGAAACTCTGTGAAGAACTGTGGTGGAGTCAACAGAGCAGCACAGGGAGGGTGAACGTGGGAGAGAAATAGTCTTGACTCTCTGAAAGAGCTGTTTGAGCTATAATGATTTTGTGATTCTGACTGAGAACTTTCTGCCTGAATCATAAAATAAATAAGAGTCCTGGAGCACCATGGCTTCATACCAGCAGCCAAGGAGATGAAATCATGAGACTTTCAAAACCAGAGCTGCTCCCAAGTTTGGCAATTCCCCTCTGCAGTGAGGAATGAAAGCTGTGTGCCAAGTCAGTCACAAATTATAAACAGTCCCAGAAACAGTGATTTCTTCTGCACCCAGCCTTTTTCAACATTCTCTTCTCATAAATTATTCCACATCTTGTGCCTGCCTTACCTTGTGTCTATGTCTCTAGTCTCCAGAGGTTTGCAGACCACTGGCAATAGGTGGCTAACACATGTTAGCACCAGTTCTCCCCCTGGGTGTCTATGGAGCCAGGCTGGATAGTGAGGGGTCTTCATTGCTTATCACACTGAGACATTACTGTAGTCACAACACCCATGTGAGACAGTGATAGCAGCAACCAGACTTTGGTCCAACAGAAATAAAAATGAATAATACTAATTTATACAATTATTTACCACTCACAAGCAAATTAGTCATCTCTTTGCCATACCTGAGACAGAAGATGCCACAAAATACCTTCAGTGCCATCTAGCTACTAAGTTACTTGGAGAGATAAATTTGCAACTTGCACTAATTGCTATAAGGCCCATCAGTGGCAATGTCCTGTTGCAGCAGCTGATGCTCTGCCCTCAGGGGTCTAATCAGGATGGTAATGAAAGCCACAGAGATAATTCACAACCATAGAAAACTCTGCTTTAAATGGATGCTTATCTAAAGTATGGCAAAGTGAATTCATCAGAATGATGACTGAATAAATAACTACATGCACCCCAAACACACAGGATATTTCCTTCCACTTGTAAAGGCACTTCAGTACCTCCAGTCCCTCTGAACATCGCCAAGAAGGAGCAACAGCACTTTTGTGGTTTAGCTTTAGTTCCACAGAGACATAAAGAAGCTATGAAAAATACCTCCCTTGCTTTCTACTTGCCTTGGGTTTCATGTCCATCTCCATATCCATCATGGAGATGGTCCCATGTATGGTTCCAGGACCTCTGTGTCCATCATGGAAGCACTGGAGTATTTTTATCCCTGATCATCTCTGAAGTGCTGGATTTCTATAGAAAATACAATAACCTTCAGAATTCCATGGACTTATTTTACTGGTGGTGGCTCCACTGGCTGTCTGTGATGAATTCACCCACAATTATGTCCACACACAGCCACGTGTGTGTTGTGCCAGGCTGGGGACAGGCTGGGGACAGGCTGGGAAGCAGTTGCATACTGAGGCATTCAGCAGACATGTAGCTTTCCCTAGATAACTCGCTCTGAACAGAGCTGTTTTTTCACTTTTTCCACCCCTGGCCCAGACTGTGGACTGTTGCCAGGCATTTTGGTGTGTCCTGGACCAAGTTTCTTAGCAAAAAGCTAAGAGAAGCAAAACAGAATTAACGTCAAAGAGCGGTTGTTTTTACTACATATTGTATTTTGGTGAGGTTATTCCATTTATGGTGTGATTTGTCCAGATAAAATCTGTCTAGAAATGACCTTATGGTCTGGGTATGATGCTGATACAGGATGCATGTATGCTTGTGCTCCCACAGTGTCAAACAGCAATGCCTGGACAAGGATCAGCTCCACGGATGGAGCAGGCAAGTGTCCCTGCCCACTCTGCAGGAATGATCCTGCTCTGGGTGCACATCCTGGGAAAGTGAAATCAGTCCCACCAAGGGAAGATGCCCAGGCTGTGGCTGTGGCAGGACCACACATCTGGCAATGATGCCACACTCAGTGATGGCAGCAGGACGTGTGTCAGAAGACATCAGTGCCTGTTGGAGCACAGTGAGGACTTCCTCTTTGGAGGCTCTCACTACCTTAATGCTGGAGAGTTTATCCAGGCCAGACCAGATTATCATGGAATCACAGAATCATTAAGGCTGGAAAAGACCATTGAGTCCAACCATTATTAACCCAGTAACACCATGATCACCACTAAATCACACTTTCAGGTGCCACATTCACATGTTTTTTGCAAATCTCCAGGAGCAAACAGCATCAGCCATTTCAGGGAGCCCAAGCCAGCTTCTGCTGGCTGGCAATCTGCCTGTAACATCAAAGTCAGTGCAAAAGTTTTTGGAGCATATTAGTAATTGAAATTACTGCTGAGGATGATACTCATTTCATATGGATGGACCTCAGCAGTGTGAAGTGGGTCTTAAAAAGAGCATCTGTGTGGTACCCACATGGAGAATTTTAATTGTTCCTTAAAGCTTTCACTGCAAAAGGTAGATCTGAGCATGGCAAAAGCTGGCAGTTCAAGCAGAGAAGGCCTGCAGCCCTCAGGTGTCCCTCTGAGCTGGAATTACCATATAGACACTTAAATAAAAATGAGCCCAGCACAGGAACCTGACACCACATCTCACTCCAAGCCCTGCTGATTTACACCAGCCAAAAAGAGACCTGACCTGCAGGGCCAAACCTGGCCCATGGCTATATCCCAGCAGCTGCAGTGATTTAGAAGCTCTGTCAGTGTCAGTCACCAGTGGGTCTCGTTGAAAGCCAGATTTATCTTGTAATCTGCACTAGAGGCGTAAACTGCTACTGCTGCTCCCACACAAAATAAATCAGCCCAACGCAGCCTGGAGCTGGTGGCTGTGAGCTCCAGCCCTCACTCTGATTTATACATCCCTATGTTAAAGTCAGTGGTGGCCAAAAGTGGGCAGGATCCTTCCCGTCTCACCTCCAGGCAGAGGGACTCCAACAGCAGGGTGGCACTGGGGGCACATGGGGAGCTGCCTGTTCTGGGGACAGCAACAAGCCTTTGGGTCAGCCTGATCCAGGCTTCCAGTGCCTGGCCAGAGCTTCCCCAGGCTGTGGCAGCAGGAGCAAGGGTGCTGTGAGGAGAGTGACTGAGCAGTGCCACTGTCCTGCCCAGGGAGGGGACCCTGCTTTGCCAGGGGAATGCCTGAGCACACAGGGCTAACTCAGCCTTCAGCCTCACTGTTATTTTAGGCATCTTTCTCTGGTTCTGAAACAGAGGCTGATGAACCTCAGGAAAAAAGATAATAATATAATGCCCACCCAAATGTAGTCCTAAGGAGTGTAAGCCTCCAACTCTTCACATCCCTACTTAGATTTCAGCAGCTCCCCCCTTTGTGATTTTTTTCTTATCACATAACATAAAGAACACTGTTTTCTCTTTCAGTCCTGCACAGCACACACCACCACTGCCCTGGCACACTCCCTTTGGAGACAAAGCAAAAGCCCCAGGACATGGGCAAATTTTGAAGCCTGCCGAGCAAAAGGAGTATAAGATTTGGGGGTGCATCAGCAAATTGGTGATTGCCACACATCCAAACAGGGCCACAACCATGGGATTTTGGTGACCCAGGAGCCAGAGGAAAGACAATGCTGTTTTCCTGGCTACAAGAGGTGGGCTGGTGGCAGCCCACCCTGATGAAACAACAATCCAAGTGTTGTGCTGGAGTCTGCGCATTCCTTGGTGTTGGGTGAAGCCACAGGGGTTTGGCCGAGCAGCCACAGCTACACCCGGTCCCTCCACAGATACTGCTGGCAATTTCAGGCAGCGAAATAACACCCTGGCAGTGCCAAAAGCCACAGCGATTAGCAACAGTGTAAGTAATCAAGTAAAAGCCCTTTTCCACAGCCGAATGACCAGATTGTCAAGCATGCAAAGAGTAGTAGCTAAAATTGATTGCAGCTCACATGGATAATTTCTATTAGAATTATGTTATTGTATTAAAACAGTGATGCATAATGTATGGCCGTGCATCTGTGCAATAAACATCTTACATTTAATTTTAAAATCTATGAGTCATTAGAAAAGTTCTCTCATTATGTCGCACAGACCTTTGTTGAGTCAGCAGTAGGAGAGACTTTAAAAAATAAAGTTCAAGGAATCACATGGATGTGAAATACCTGATCTGGGAATGGGAGTGTGACCTGAGCACTGTGTGACAGCATATGCTGAGTGGAACAGCCCATCCTGGGGGGCCATGTGCTATGCAGAAATTGGACATCCCTGCTCTGCACTGCAGGCTTCTTGTGCAACAGGCACAAGTAGTAGCAGAGGGAAAAATCAGCATGTCTGATCCTGAAGCCCTTGCATAGGTTTAACTTCCATGAGTTTCCCCTGGCACTTGCAACACAGGTGAAATTGCCAGCTAGGTGGAGGGTTGCAACAAAGGTGCAGCCAGGGTGGTTTCCATTGGCACTTGCTGTGAGCTGTGGGTCTGCAGAATGAGCAGGGAGACTCACTCACTCTGATTAAACTCACTCCCCTCCCTTTGTTGGGTAACTCTCCCTTCCACTCACAGAAACCCTTTGCACCTCCCAGAGGCCTTTTCCCCTCTGTAGTCATCCATGGTTCTAAGGTGGGAACAGGCAGATGGCTCTCCTTGTTCGGGTTCTTCCTCCAAGCCCTCTGTACTGACAGCAGCTCCTGCACTCTGCTTTCAGCAGGGTGGATCAGCTGGACACCACAGTGAGCTCAGCCAAAAAGTGGAGCTCAGTTCTTGATTCAATGTGAAAACCACCATCAGCTGGGGACCAGGTCTGGACAGGCAGTGTGATTTTTTTGTCATGTGAAAATGGGCTGATCAAAATGCAGCTGGCAGGCAGCATGGTGGGGCAGTGCTGCAGAGAGCTCGGCAGGCCTGCAGGAAACCACAGAGCCCTGAAATGAGCCTGTGTTCACCAGAGTCAGCAACAGCAGCCTACAGACCCGAACTTCATTATTGCTTATTTCATACACCCTCTAAACTGATCTCTTCTTTACCTTCCCCCAAGTTTCATATCCTTGAATTTTACCAGGTAATCTTTCCTCTCCATGGACAAGAAAGGTTTTAGAAGATTTAGAATAATAAAAGCATTTGGAAAAAGGAAAGCAATGGGGTTTTCAGGTACTGTGCAGAACTGTGCAATGGCAATTTGGAGACAGAAGTGCTATTTCTGGCACTGATGTCGCTCTGCCTCGGGAATTCTTCCTCCATCCCATCTGTTTCCACCTGCATGAGGGGGTCACGCTGCCACCTTCTCTGCTGAGACCCTTACTGCCCATCAAAGCACTCAGCATCGCACAGCACAGAGGAGGCATTTTCATTATGTGCAAGAGGAACCAGAAATCTCTGTTGCTATCTAAACATTAGGAGCTTTAATATTTGCTGTTCTCAGGTTCCTGTCCAGCAGCCTGTGCAGCTTTCCACATAAAGACAAAAACATCAATCAATACTGAGCACAGCCACACCATGCTATTCATTGCTCCCTGAGAGGGGGTTTTACCAAAGCTGAATCACAGCAAAAACCTGCAGAAATTATAGTGATTCCAGACTTCGGTGGATATCACTGGGAAACAGAGTGGCTGTATGGATTTTCCACCTACCATCAGTTACTAGCAGCACAACACACTTCACTCCTGAGATGCACACTTAGGGTTGGGTTAAAAAGAGATAAAGGAAGGACAGCAGAGCACAGTGGTCGCTGTGTGTGATCAGCACAGGAGCCAACTCAGCAAGAAAGGCACTGGGCAGGGTCGATCCAGTGATGCCCCTCAGCACAGGGGCTTTGCCCACCCCTCCTGGAAGATGCTGCTTAGTAAAGCAATGGAGAAAATGCAGCAGGGAGTAAGAGCAGAGCGAAGCATGGATCAGATAAAGACTAACAGCACACAGCTCTGACAAACAAGGCGTGCAGGGAGCTACTGCACATGGTGCCAAAACCTCACTTAAAAACACCTTCACCAGAACATGGGGATAATACTTTGCTCCTCAGTGTTTGAGATGAAGGGAGGATGCCTCACCATGCCTGTCTCGGCAAGGAAACAGCCTCACCTCCCCAGTGGCTCAAGGGAGGGTCTGCTCAGCTCAGAGGGAGATTGGCAGCCTGGACCTGGCGGGTGTGTTGCTGGTGTTAATCATGATCACAGCTGACATGGGATGTGAGTCAGTGGGAACTGAAAAGTCCAGAAATAAAGCTTCCCTTCCCACCTTGGAGACCACCCCAGTGGTCCCAGTTAAGTGCCTGTGACACCTGAGGCCAGAGCCAGCCAGCATGTGGATTTGGCATCACCATAAAGCCCTCAGTACCGGCAGCTCTCTCTAATTTGGGCAATTTGTGTGAATGATGGGTGCCCTCATGCAGCCTGTGGGGACAGGGCTGTGCAACAGGACACAAGAGAGAAGAAAACAGAGGCATCAGTGTGTGTGCACATCTGTGTGTGTGTGTGGCAGTTCAGGCACCACGTCACGTCCCTGCTTTATTTATTCCATGAAGTATAAAACCACATAGATGATGTCTGAGGTTATCTGAATCTTGAACTCCTAAACAAATTATCAACTTCTGACTCATTTCTAAGAAACTCAGGCTTCTGTGACCAAGCTTCCTTTACAGTCATCAGTGAATTTTAAATTACAAGCTGAGAGGACGTAATTTTCAATGAAAGACGCCTCCTGTGCATTTTGTGGGTTTGATTTACTAGCTGGAAGATGATACTGAAATATTTGAGTCTATAACAATTAATGAGCATATTCTGGGGGTTATAGCTGCATCACAGTTCCTACCATGGATCTCCTTTAGTATTTTTAACTGCTAACAAACACAGAGGTTGTGTATCTCCACACCCAGAACTGCCTCCACATTCACACTAACTTTAACAAGACTCACTGTTTTCCAAGGCCCACAAAAGGCCTTGACCTATAAAATTCAATTTCAAATGGTAAAATTCCCCTGGCCACTGTAGAGGCTGGTGACAAACTAATCTGTTATGTTCCATAACAGTCTGTTTTGAGTGCTGGCTTGACCTGTAAGTGTTCTAGATACAACCTGACTAAAATGGGTTTTATTATTTCCCATTAGTGCCTGCCGCAAGAAAATCAACGGGCAGTCCACAGGGGAAATAAAAGTATTTTCTCCTCTAGATAGCATCTGCTGCAAATGTAAACAGACCCTTTCCCATCCCTCTACTCCTTTCAGTTCCTTTCCAACCCTCTGATATGATCAGATTTCCCAAGAGCTGTGCTTTCGTTGCAAGTCCCGAGGCAGGCTGAGGGCAGGAGATGTTCCCCCACCCCTCAGGACCTGCTGCTGTGGTTGGGTGATGCTCCATCAAGCCACAGCTGGACAAAGAGATGCACTCTCACAGTGCTGAACTGGCAGCACAGGAGGAGGACTGTGGCTGAGCACTGTTTGCAGTTGGACTCACTAACATCAGGAGCTTTATTTTTCATAGAACTGTAGAATGGTTTGAACTGGAAGAGACCAAATGTCCCTGCTATGGGCAGGAATGCCA